>OY744476.1:129279110-129324110 GCA_963556175.1 Tipula confusa | reverse complement strand
ATAAATGCTGCCGAGAAAATTCATTTTCCGAACTATAATAAAAACAAAAAAACGTTACAATGAACGTGAAGTACAGTGAAGCAAATAACAAAATATGGTATAAATATTGAAAATATAAAGAAAATTTACGAAGTTTATTCCATATTTGATTTACTTGATTTAACATAAATAAATGTATGAATTTCCATATAAAAAGTTTTTACATTTTGTATCGTTTGATTTATAACTTATTGATGCAACAAAACAATCTTGTTTTATTAAATTTTTAATTTTTAATGCATTTTATTGAAGAACCGAAAACAGCAATGATTTTGAAGCATATATTTACAAAATTTTGGATAAAGTTTGTGTATACATTTTGTTACTAACGAAAACAAATTAATATAAGTCGATCGATTCAGATTTGATCCCTGTGGGAAACACATCCATGCTTCGTAAAAGACTTCTAACGAGCATGCTATCCTTAGAATTTCATCACAACATCCTTGCTTTATCGTAGGAGGCGAGTAAATAAAGGGTGGATCACTGGGCTGACTACCCGCATTTGTAAAAAACATCATTGTTAATTATATCAACAAATAGAAAATAGATACCACCAAAATTTTAACCTACCGCCACATATGTTAACGAGCAGTTCAGGAACGGTAGGTGGTACGTTCAAAGATAACCAGGCACGTTTTATAGCACAATATCAGCCGTTCAAGCAAGCATATCGCTTGAACTTCGGTGCTCTTTAAGAAACTGGATGGCCGAAAAGTGGCAAAATCATGTCCCCAGGGCTAAACATTGCTTTACAGTGGAGATACCCTCGGAAAATCTTGGAGTTGGTTTTATTCTTAGGCCCAAAGTAAAAACAGCTGTTTTGAATTTCCAAGCAGTTGATGATCGTTTGTGTCAGTTACGTTTACGCATGCGACTAGCCAACCTGATAATCATTCGTGTTCATGCGCCCGCTAATGTAAGGCAATTTAAAGAAAAAACCCATTTTACAACAATTACGATGATCTAATGGGGTAAATAGAGCACAATGTCAGAATAGAGACTGACGACTTTAATGCTAGAGCTGTCAAAAATTAGACTGGCTTATGTGAAAACATAGGTTCGTACACCCAACACAATATAGTGACCGATAATGGAGAAAGAATGTTGTAATTTTCAGTCGTGCATGATCATTTGTGGCTACCACATTATTTTCTCTTAAAAATATCCACTTAAAAAATCATGGACACATCCTCGTAAGATATCCCGAAGTCAAATTGATCATGTGCTAATTTCTAAAGGAACGTCCCAGGAATAGTAAAAAATAAACCCAAAAATGATAGGTTTGATGAGGAGTGTTGTCTTGCTGTCTAGCAACAGAATAAAGCCTATAAAGAAGCGCGAATACGTTTTACAATCGCACGGAAGAACAAAGCGGTCCTTTGTAGGAGAACCGCCAAGCGAGTTTATAAAAAGCGTGAATGCATTCCGTGTGTGTGAAGAAGGCTGAAGTCTTAAGAGTACAACAACTCACCAATGATCGTAGTGCTCGTGACGAGTTAACGGACTACACTATCCCGCTAGACCTAGGTCTATCGCCATTTGTGACCAGAATGTAACTTTCTGATTTACATCGATGTAGTACTCGACACTTGGAAGAAGCATTTCACTGATTTACTTAATGTTCCACAAATGTCTAATGCTGTTTTTAAAAGTAATCAAATACAGACTGCGGAGATGTGCATAGATCATCCTACCAGGAATTCACACTGGTCATGCAGAGAATAAAATGAAACCGTTCTTCTAGGATTGATTGCATAATTTTCGAGCTCTTGGTACTAGGAGGGCTTATTTTGTGGAATTATCTTTTTAATCTTATTCGATTATTATGGTAAAACGAAGTAATGCCCGATGAAAGGAAAGTGGTTCCGTTGTGCCCTATCATTGAATAAGGAGATCGCTAAAAATACGAAAACAATCGCGGCATAGCCCTCCTTTGCACAGCATACAAATTACTGCCTTACAGTAATAAGCCTATCAATTTGTCCAACAAACCTATGACTCAATTCATCGAGATAGCCTATGGTTTGTTTTACGATGTCTAAGGGAATACCTGATAAATATATGCGTTTGTGTAAAATGACAGTAATGCAGTCAGTATACTGTGTCAAAGTTGAGGGCCAGCTATCAGAAATTTTCTCAATTAGCTCTGATGTACGGCAAAGAGAGGCTCTACCCCCATTACTCTTTAATGTTACGTTAAAATTCATCTTTCGTAAAAGTGAAACACCTCAGGACAACATCTTGACATGTCAGTCCAACCAGCTTCTGGCATATGCAGATGTAATCTGTGTAATTGGACTGAATGGCAACAGTGTCAAAGAACTGTTCGATGAATTTGTACAATTCTCAGCTTCCGTTGGTCCCAAAATCAATGAGGCTAAACCCAAATACAGGGTTGGGCGTTTTACATGTAAAAAACGTTTTCTCCATTTTACATGTAAATAACGTAAATTACAAAAAAAATGTGTATGTTACAAAAATATGTATATTAGATTTAAAAAACGAGAATCCGTCCAGAAATAATTTAAAATATTGAATAAATGATACAAACATTTGTTTATAAGAATAACTTGCATTAGAAAATCCAATTAAACATTTTATTTAAATGGTTAATCATAATTATTTTCAACTTTTAGTTATCTACATTGAGACTATAAAAATCACCTATCCTTCTACAATGGCTGCCATCTGTTTACGTCTTAAACTAGTTCTTATATTCGACAAAATAAACAACTAGTGACATAGTTCCATCTAGCTACATTTGAATAAACTAAAATAAAATATTTTTAAGAATGCATATTTCTTTCAATATGTAGCGGAAAACTAATTGCAATTTGACGTTTAATCATAAATAAAATAATTTTCTGCAGTGAAATGAATGAAATGAATCTATACTCGTTTGACTGGCTTTTAAATTTAAATCTTTATTAATTTCAAACAGGACAAAATCAACCAAATTATCACTACCCGTCTCACCTCATCAAATAAATGTATGCCTGAAAGCCCTATTCTATCCATTCGATAAAATGCCTATGCATTATGCCTTTGATGTCCAGTGTAGTAAAGAGGTAGCGAATATGATTATCGAATTCAAGCGTGGAACTATAGTGAATTTTATTAATTCAATTTAATTTTTCTTACTCTAATTACAATTAATAATTTTTCATAACCTAAGTTTGCAGCAATACCATTATACTAACCTTACCATAGAATTAATAATAGATAAATTGATTAATACATTAATAATTAAATTTGGGAAAAATATTCTTTTTGAAACCCCGCAGTTACCATTCAAGGAATTCCATATGCTAACTCCTCTCACGAAAAACGAAGCGTTCATCAAATTACATTTATTTATAGCAGATGTCAAGATTTCATTGTCAAAATATTTCTTATCATAGGAAAGTTGCACTTTATTTTACATTTTTACATATGTACAAATATCACAATAAATAAACACAAATACACTACACTGTAATATATAGTCAATTTTTCTTTAATTAAGAGATTTGGTAACAGATGGCGATAATTGTAATGAAAAAGTTGATTTATATTTTACAGTATGTATAAAATAATCGTTTACATTTTACATACATTTTACATGTAAAAAACCCAGTAAATTACATTGTGTAATTTACACGCCCAACTGTGCCCAAATATTTGATCATTGTTTTAGAGACCAAGACGCAATAGATTTTAGTAGTGAAGACCACACATTTGAAGGAATGACAAGTTTCCGATACCTCAACAACCTTGTCACGCATGATTATCGCGTGAGAAGGGATAAAAAAGCGCATCTTGGCGTTAGCATCCGTGCTTTGTATGGTTTACGTCCATTGCTAAAGTCAAAATACCTTGCAAATGCCGACAAGCTGAGCGACGATGACATCTATTGTCATATATTGCAAAATTTTTGTATGTGAAAAATGGACACTGACAGATGAGTCAGGTGAAAGATGGCTAATGACATTCTAAAGAAGAATTATGCGCATAATATAAGGCCTCAAACGCGACGATGGCGATACTTTCTGAGTTTTATTCAACCATGAGAGCAGGAATTTAATGAAAATTCCTGATCTTTTGCATGAAATAAAAATCCGAGTACCCCGGCTCTGTCATAATCTGCGGGCTGATCCTAGACGGATGGTTTAGCGATCTCTGAGCGGAGAGCCGCAGTTTGGCAGCGGCAGATGTCACTATCGGCGACGATGGCTCCTCGGGGTCGACAACGACTTGTCTTCTTCGAGTTGTCTAGAACAATACGAAGAAAAAGTTCAGGATCGAATCTGATGGATCTCGAATTTTGATGCGGTACTGACTGAACTGAGTAAAACGACATAGAATTGAGTGGAACTCATGTATTTTTACCAAAAGTATCACGTCACGTGCACAGGTAAATTGTAACACAGAGCCAGCAGGTAAATCTCTTTGTTAACAACGATTAGTTACTCGACTCTTAAATTTCTCTAATTAATGTTCCTTATGTGTCAAATACTGTGAATTCATTTTCAAGGGATTGGTATGTTTAATTTGAAACTCTGAATATTTGGAGTGGAATCTTTGCGGAACAAAGTCATCAACCTTAGTTAATTATTACAGCATTTTGAAATTATTCCTAATGAAACCTTATCTCTGCCAAGAAAAAAAATCTGTCAAAATGGGAAAACTATGGTAAGATTACTCTCTTCTGTATGATAACGGTGTACATAGTATTGGAATTAGTCACAAATCTAACGAAAGATATTTTAATTGACTATCAAAAAAGTTCGAAAAGCACAACTTTCTTTCCTATCCATCTTGCGTTGCAAGTTATTTGAGTTTATGTTAAGTAAATAATAACAATTTGGCCAATGAGTTTATTTCAAGATGTTTCAGATCAGAATAAGTAAAGTGCTATTTCCTAGAAAAATACATATACAAATATGTATTCTGACAAAATTAGTTAAAATTTTGTAAAAATGAACTGTTGCGTGTGGCTATTTGTTGTACTTTGCGCACCAAGATTTTAGGTCACTTGTCCGCAACTTAAGCGCCGTCGAAATTTCTAGTTTGATTTATATGAACGCTAATTTTATTTTATTTTTAAATTTTATTATTTATTTTATAATTTTGATTTCCTTAACAGTGTAAAAAAAATAGAACTAACGGAAAATGTTGTAATATAAAATAAAATTATTTGTAAACAAAAGTGTGTCTACGATTCGAGCAAGTTTCCATGCATCCCAAATTATAGCCAAAAAAGGAAGATCTTTCCGATGGTGACTTTGTAAAAAGAGTTTGTTAAGGTATTGTGGCAGAAAAACGTCCCACTAAAATTAAGGATTTTCAAGCGGTAAGATTACCTTCATCGAACGAATAATGATAATTGAAAATAGGAGCTGATGTTAAGGTCCATCCACAGCTTAAAAAAAAGTTCATTAATTTAAATATTTGTCAATTGCTATTGATAAGAGTGAACACTTGAACCACACGGCTCAGTTATAAATTTATATTCTCGGGATAAATGAAAATTTCATAATATCTGAAGAGCTAATGGCAAAGCTTGAAAGTTACAATATGAGGAAATCTATTTTCAATTAATTTATGAACAATTAATGACGTTTAGCTAGATTGGAATTTATTAGCAGCGATTATAACGGATAGTGTTTAAAATATGGTAGACTTCAAAATTGGATTAATTGGAAAACTAAATTAACATCTTCAGAAAGGTATTTTGCCAAACCCTTGTATTATCACTACATAATACATAAGCAGTGATACATAATACATAAGCAGTTATGTATTATGTATCACTACATAATACATAATTTTGTTGCAAATTAAATGGTTTAAGTATGATATCTTTTTTGTAAACACAACACAGTGGTTATTGCTGAGCTGTTAAATCTCTATGGCTTTTAAATTAAAAATTACTCATAATAATTGAAATGACATAAAATAAAACAACACGTCAAAAACAAGAATCAAAACAAACTCGCTCGACAATGATCCCAACGATCCAACTCTTCAACGATGCTCTTTTAAACTTACTTTATTAGTTAGAAGGAACACCTTACAATACAAAACCACCACTGTATGGCTCAGTATCTTTTTTGTTTTGGATTTTAATGAAACTCTATCATAAGGGTCTACCATTGTTCTATTCCAAATTATGCATTTTATTGAGATTCTAAAACAACCAACTAGGCTCACGAGATAAATATGCCTTTTACGATTTTTGTAATTTTATGCTGCACAACGGCCCACATGAATTAAATAGACTATAAACAATAATTGTATGTATGATATATATAATATAAACGATATGTTGGAAAATTGTTTTACTATCAAACCTGAAATCTAATTTATTTTAATTCCTTCAAACCGTATCTCCGTACTAAAAAAAATTTTTTTCGTTTTATTTCATCGCACAGACAACAGCAGCACAATAAATTTTATTCGATTTATTTTCCTAGTTTCCTTACACTTTGTGATAAATCATTCCATCTGCTTTTATTGAACTTTTGTTTCGTAGCCAAAAGCAAGCAAAAAAAAAATTAATAACTTTTCTTCCAGTTTTTGTTTGCGTTCTATCACACTATTGCCAAAATGAAAATTTCTTATGCTTAACATTCAACAATAAAATTAAAAATCAATTGAATAAGAAACGACATTTTCATTTCCATTCGATGAGAATCAAAAACAAAAAAGTATTCAGAACCAGTTTCCATTCGTCTCAAAGAAGAAAATATAATTTAAGAACATCAATAAAAGAAAAGCAAAATCATAAAATCAAAACGAAAGAAAATTTTTTTTAGTGAAAATCGATACGGTACATCATATATGTTGATATCGAACCTCCTTACATTCTTTTACAATATTGGCGGTGATACAATGAAATATGTGATGATGAAATGAATAAAAGAAAACTAGGTGAAGGATGGCAATTTTCAATGGTAGTTGAAAAAAAAAGGATTTTCAATTTTTCTAATATCAGGATAAACTTTCACGGACAGCAAAGGAAGACAAGTTTAATAAAACTCATGATGTCTACAATTTTCATTTTTCTTTCAATATATTATTGTTGCTAGCTGTGTGAGACTGATTTTTGTTGTTTAATTTTTTATGTACAGTGAAAATCTGGCATTCCACAGCTTAGTAGTGCGGTTCGCTAAACGCATAGTTGTACAAATAATCTTCGATATATCAAATACAATTGTGCGAGATGCCACTAACAATATTCAATCAATGCTTTTTATCGTAAGTGTCACTTATGAGTAATAGCGTAAACTTATAATAAATTATAACTTAGGAAAAGCAAAGTCCTAACAGTACAACACCTCACAAGTGAGCACTGTTTTAAAAAATTGTTTTGTAACAGGTATTTTATAGAACTTTAAACAAAAGGACGAAAAGGCAGATACAATTCAAAAAATAAGATTTCCGGGAGACTTGGTTTGACAGTTTTAAGGTTTTTTTTCGGTTGACCGTAATCGATGTCACTGCTAAAGTTTACAGATCACTTTCCATTTTATACATTAACGTGATTATCGTTGGGCATTTAAAGCAACATAAAAAATTGTCTTAATCAATTTGCTTAAAGAAACAATCATTCGAAAGGAGGATTTCACTGTATAATACAATATTATGATACTAGGATTGTGATGATGCAAAAATTTCGTAATATAATAATTTAAACAGTATCGTTTGATGATTTACGACATTGATTTAATTTAAGCTGAAATGAATTGATATTAAATTTTGAAAGATCGCTTTGATGGCGAAAATATATAATACGCACAAATAAGAATTTCTTTAATATAAAAGTCATCATACAAAATATGATTCAGATTATCACTCCAACGCTTTATCACTTATCTTCTGAGAAAATAAAATTCCTTAGGTACCGTGCATCCAATTGAACGAAAAAAAAATGAAAGTGAAAAAGGAAAATCATAAACAAATATAACGTACACAACCTTATTTTCGTAGAATTTTTTATTTTTATATTTTCGTTCATAATAAAAATGAAATAAAATACGAAGTGAAAAATGTGAAAAAGTTTTTCTCACATAATAAAATAGAAACTTGAAACGAATTTTTTTTCATATATAGCATATACTCGTATACAAATAGCGTTATGATATAAAAGCAACAATCATGAAAATTAATTTCATGGTTGCTTGAATTTTTGATGGTTATATCAAGATATATGGCGAATCTTGACTTTTCACATTCATGTTACACTCCACAATAATTATGAAATTAACCACCGACATTAATATAATCTTAGTAAAATAAATGTTTTATTTTTTGTTTAATGTTAATGAAAAATTTAAAAATAATGCTGATCTGTTAAATTGCGACATATTTTGTGGTAATTGTATTCCCACTTGTCTAGATTTGTTCTTAGGTCAGATAATTAAGTTGATACAAATACTTATTGAAAGCGAAACAAAGTGCAATAACAGCCTCAAGCATATTTGATTTGTTCATAAGGTGACACCGCTATTATAAACATTCAGCAAATGGTTCGTTTTGATACTAAATGGTGATTATTTAGAGTGTAACTATGAAATGTTGATCCAGTATTGTAATCGGTTCTTCCTATCGAATTTAGTGAATTTAGTGATAGTGAATCCAGTTGTGTGTGATCTCATACTTTTGTAAGTATATAATTGTTTGCTCTTTAAGGATTTTTTGCTTTTTTTTTACCACGAATACACGATCCAACTTACATCTGATTTTGCGATTTCTGTTCTCATTTCTTTCCTTTACGCATATTTTTTTTGTATTGTAGCCCTTATTTTTGCATCTAATGCAATTTAAATTTTAAATAAAGAATTATAGTTCAACAACAGTACACACCATCCAAATTGGTGGACAACCGACAATAGGGTAATTGGATAATTATCCAATTTCTTCCAATAGGAATCCTTTCATAGAGATAGCTTGCGCAGTAGCACAAGTTGAATGGAAATCGACTGTGTGACTGGAAAATCACCAAAAGAACGCAGAAAATAGTTTTTTTTCTTGGATCACGTTTAATTGTTCAACTCCTAATTGGACCACGTCGTAATGATAGACCTAGACGGCGGTGGTGCAACGACATTGAGCAAGATCTGATACCCAGTTCATACTGATACATACCGGTTCATAGTGTAATATCTGATATTTCAAAATTAAAACGCTTTAGCTAGACAAGCCCACAATGATCTTATTGAGTTGAAATATTCTAAAATTTCATTATGTGTTCTGAGATTTTAGCTCAAAAATTCCTCTTGTTTTATTTTTTGTTAAAGGTCGTTTTTTTACGTGCGGTGCCCGGTTGCTCAAATAATTTAACCGACTGGTGCTTTGTTTCACAATACCTGGCTGCCTGTTAAATCTCCAGATAAATTTAACCACCCAAAATTGGGCAGATAACTATTTAACTTCAGTGTAAATTGATACCAGCGCTGACACGGATAACATTAAAATATAATAAGTCAAAATATTTGAGGTTGATTATATCGTATTTTTAACATTAAATGAAAAATCTTTGAGTTGTTTTAAATACTCGTATTCATAATTAAAAATATGCTTCGTAATGGGTTGCAACTTAATAGTATCAGTGATAATGATGACAACAAACTTTATCTTGTATTAGCTCCAGTTGGAGATATTTGGGAAGTTTATATAAATAAAAAATTCTATTTCTTTATAAATGTGCAATGGGTTAGTGATCACGCATTGAAGATTTGTGATATTGTTTGATATTGAGGGAAGATGGCCAGGATCTGTACATGATCAGACTTTTTTAGATAATTCTTTTTTAATGATAACCTGACAATTTTTTATATTCTTTATAGCACAAGAACACACTAAACGCATTATAAATATAAACTATAATTTTACATAAGGTGAGTCTCTTTAGTAATGACTTCGGCGATAGCGTACTGCTAGAAGATGGGGGTAACGCAAAAAACACCTTGCTAACACCATTGAGCATTCCCCAAATGACAGCAGAGAAAAATTATCAACGGGATCACATCACAACGAGAAATCTGGTCAAAAGATGATATGGAGTGTGGAGAGAAGATTTCTAGCTTTAAGTCTTGGGTGAAGGTTATTTAAAGTGAAGGTTCTTCCTATCGAATTTTTGTGTTTCTTGGTATGTCCATTTGGGGGTTACTTCAAACCTTCTAAGGAGTGGCTTAGTTATCAAGTTATAAATAGTTTCAAGGTAACTTGATAATTTTAGTTTTCGATCAATAAAATAAGCGATCACCATTGACAATATTTTTTTATTAGAAGCACTTTAACTTTTAAAATTGTTTTTCTTAAAATTTGGACCATCGGCTGAACAAATTGTAAGTTGTCTTATGTCTACCACGAATACACGATCCAACTTACATCCGATTTTGCGATTTTTGTTTTTATTTCTTTTCTTTGCGTTTTTTTTTTTATTTCCATTTGAATGTTAACTATTTAATTTTGATTTATTAGTTCAACGGTTGAGACTATTATAACGTCAATTATTGCTTCTGTTGTTCTGCATAATTTTGCAATATAATGGAATGATAATATTGTTGATTTTGTCGAAGAAAACACAAATTGATTTAATTTGCCATCTATATCACAAAACAATTTAAATACCAGGTCAGCATTCATTGAAAGCCATTTTAATAAAAATTAACTTTTATTTTGTAAATTTCATTAAAATAAAAATAGCAATAAAAATATGTACAAATCACAAATAATTTTCAGTAATTAAGTTTAGTAATTTGGCAAATTACATGACATTATAATAATGCAAGTAAATATTTCGCCCAGTTCAATCAAGTGGTCCGAACGATTAACATCAAAGTTTTTCTTATCGCAAATAATTTTTCATAAAATAAAAATAAATAAAATTTTAACTTATTTTGAATTAAAGTTAAACTTTTAATATTGAAATTTTATAATATTGTGATAGTTCAAGTGTTAGAATACACCAATAGAGCTTTTCTTTCATTGTTTTTTTTTTTTTTTTTTTTTTTTTTGCTAACGTGTGTGAACATTTAATTTAGTCAAATATTTTGACTAATTAATTATTAATTAAATCTTAATTTGTATATAATTAAAAAATTAAAAAAAAGAGTTAATAGCGAACAAAGAGACTAATGGCAGGAATGCACCTGCAGCCAAACATACTATTACCAAAATTGTAAAGAAAAAATAACGGCAAATAATCTTTCAAAAATTACGCCATTGCCCTCGTTAAACGATAACGAGGACGACGAATTTATAATGAAGGCGATTGTCATTAATGCCTCTCCATCTACAATGGTAGACACCATACCATCATCCACAATATCAACGACTCCAGCAGCAGCAGCAGAAGCATCTACATTAACAGCTACTTCATCTACGGCGCCGACAACAAATCAAGATAACAATAATCTTACGCTTCGCGGCATAAAACGAAATAACAACGATCACGACAACATACAGGGTGAGTCATTCAAATTTAAAAACATTATTGTAAATTTACAAAATGAAATTACATTGCTCAAAGAGCAATTAAATAAGGCGCATAGCGATAATTTTATCCAAGCAATTAAAGCAACAAAAAAACAATTGATAAAAATAATACTGTGTCGTTCTTATCAAATAACAAGTACGCCATTCTCAGTCAAGAGATGGATGCGGATGAAGAATCGCAAATGCATTGTGAATATTCGCAACAAAGTGAAATTTATGACAAAACAGACCGATCAACATTCGAAGTGCTCAAAAAAAAATTAAAAATAAAAATTCGACCACAAAACCCAAATCAGCACCTTTGAACACGACAAATAACGCCACAGTGAAGAAAAACTTCACAATAAATTCAGCAAACAGCAACAACAACAACAACACTAAGCCTTCGACATCGACTTCAACGTCGGCGGAGGCAATCCAATCAACAACAGCAACTACAACTGCTGCAGTTGCTAAGAAACAACGTCGTCCACCACCAATTCACATCTTCGAACAAGACGTGAACAATACAGTAGCCTTGGCTAAAGGCATTAAAATACAGAACTTCGAGATAAAAAGAATAAACGCAAACAAACATACGATAACGACGGACTCGTTACAGAACTATACTTCACTCAAAACCATTTTTGATGAAGTAAACACAAAATTTTACTTGTACACTCCCAAAGAGTTAAAACCAAAATCGTTGGTACTTCGTGGACTCACCAAGACTGAAGACTTAGACGAAATAAAAACGGACATTGAGACAATGGACGAAAAAATCGAAATTATTAAAATCTTATAGATGCGTTCAAAACGTAATGACCACAACAAAAGACTGTTACCGCTATACATCGTACAGTTCTCGCCAAACACCCCGCTAAATGTGGTGTATGCCATAAAACACATAAATCATCAAAAAGTTGAATGGCAAACTTTAAATCGTACCGACGACATCTTACAGTGTAAGAGCTGCCAACGATATGGGCATACTGCAACAAACTGCAATTTAGGGTTCCGTTGTGTCAAGTGCTCGCAAACACACAAACCTGGATTTTGTACGGTGACAGAGGAGATTACAAAAGAAAACATCTTTTGTATCAATTGCAAGAAATCTGGACACCCCGCATCTTATAAGGATTGTCCCATTTATCAATCAATGATACTTAGAATAAGAAAAAGAATCGCAGACAAGAGAGCGCAACAGGAGACAGCGAAAGCTACTCCTAAAATGTTTGACTCAATTAAAGTGTCTAAGGCAAACGGTACTTTTGCACAAATGATGCAAGGTGGACCAACAATGATATCAACGACGACGACAACAGCAGCACCCTTAGCTGCACCCTTACAACAACAGACGAACACCGACCTTGAAATAAAAACTTTGACAGAACGTATGGACAAATTGACGGTTGTCATGCAAAAACAAGGTGAACAATTGGCTCAACTCCTACAATTTTTCGCCCAATTATAAATTCCGCAAATCAAAATTCATTGCAAGACCAAGGACATCGACAACGACAACGTCGACAACCTTCCAAATTTAAAATTATCGCGCTTAATGTAAATTCGATAGTAAGTGTACAACGACGACTAAATTTATTAAATTTCTTAAACTTACACCATCCGGACTGCCTACTTATCAACGAGACGGAACTAAATTCAAAACACCATTTGGAATTCAAAAACTATAACATAATACGACGCGACAGAATAAATTCGACACAAGGAGGAGGGACGGCCATTTTGATTAAAAACGAAATAAAATTCAAAATTATTGAACCACAATCAATAAGTAATAGAGAGGGCATCGAAATTGCCATTATAAGACTTAATATTAAAGGAACGGCACAAAAAATCTTCTTGATTTCAATTTACTGTACGGGCAATGCGAACCAAATTACAGAAAATCGTTTCGAGGAAGAATGGAGCAAAATTTTTGATGTTCTAAATTTAAGCAACCCTAACTATTTTTATTTAATTGCTGGTGACCTAAAGGCACGACACACAAACTGGGGCAATGCACTCAACAATTCGAGAGGCACACGACTAAACAAATGGATGACTGATTACGCTATATGCTGTACCGTGCAAAATTATACAGATCTGACAAACCGACAATGGTACGCTCTGGTAACTATATAGACTGGGCAATAATGGACGTACGTATTAAAATTCAAAAAAATTCTCAAGACCAAATTCCGACTCTCCACTTTGACAGCGACCACCGAGCCATAGAAATTGTAATACGCGGGACAGGAAATTTAGATCTAGGCATAAATCAAATCGATAATGAAGATGAAGACGACGATAATGCATCAGAACAGCAAAATATTCGATATAATTTTACGGGGATCGACTGGAGAAAATGGACAGAAAATCTCGAAAAAATACATCGGAAAACAGCGACAACAACACTACAATATTTAGAGAGTGGTGAACAAGTACTGATACCGTTTGATCGTAACCTTACAATAGACGAGTGCAACGACTACATCACAACACTATCAAAACTAATTTTGGCCAACATCAAAACAAACTTACCTAAAAAACGACGGATCAACAACATGATGTGTTACAGTAACCCAACCATCGAACGACTTTACAAACATAAATCATTTTTAGTTACCAAAATTAAAACGACAAAACGAAATTTGGCCAACAGTCGATATCAAAACAATACAGTATTTTAGAACAGAATCCAAGAATGGAAAGTGGAAATTAAACGGACCATACAACTGATACAGCAAAATGTAAAAATTCAAATAGAACGTTACTGGACGGACATCATGAAGGGGATTAAGCCCAGTGCAAAAATGTGGACGGAAATCAAAAGGTTTACAGCCAAGGAAAAAAACAGACAAGACACTACTATAAAAACTTTGGAAATCGCAACAACGGACAAACAAAAATATAATCATTTCGGAATCGATTGGAATCAACTATAAAAAAGCAGTGACGGCACAAAATACAAAATTTTTGACGAAACGCAAAACTTAAATATCCTTGGACAGCACATCCAGGACCACACTCTTCCAAATTCTAATCTCGGCAATCAACAACATGCAGTTGAAATTAAAAATTTATTTCAACCAATCATTGACCATCATAACGAACGAACTCAACAAAAGACTAAAACAATATTTTCGGTTAAAAATCCAGCATACGCTCCACATCAACCGAACGACGACAAAAAATATTTTATCGACATTGACCAACTGATTAACATACTAAAATTAGCAAATACCAAAAAATCATTTGGGCCAGATCTTATACCAAACATTGTGTTTAAACATCTTCCGGACATTATCGTCGTCGAAATTTGTACCCTTTAATAATCTCCTGAATAATCACTGTTTCCCTGACGCCTGGAAAATTGCGCGAGTTTTCCCAATTCTTAAAAAAGGCAAACCTTCGACTGATCCCGAAAGTTACCGACCAATTAGTCTACTTTCTAATTTTGGCAAACTTTATGAAATCATTATATACGAAAAAATTAACGACCATTTACGTACAAATAATTTGATGCCTGAAAATCAATTTGGTTTTCGACTAGGACATAGTACGGTTCACGCAATCACTAAAGTTTTGGCTGACGTTACACATCAACTAAATTTTAACGTACCTACAGGCGCAGTTTTGATTAATATTAAAAAGGCGTTTGAATCTATCTGGCTTGACGGACTACTAGCAAAATTAAAAAACATGAACTTTTCGAACGACCTGATCAAAATTATTTACGAATTATTGTACAATCGCACTTTTTATGCAACGTCTGGCGGCAATAAATGCTCATCTTCTAAATTTAAAATTGTAAATGGAGTCCAACAAGGATCCATCACTGCACCGATTTTATTTAATTTATACACGGCCGATTTAATTTTAAACAATTCTCTAAATTCTAAATTAATTCAATCATGTGCGTATGCGGACGACATGATTATATACAGTTCGGCGTATCATATTGGCGACACACAAAAAAATTTACAAAATTCTTTAAAATTCATCCAAAATTATTTCAATCTTTGGCATATAGAAATTAATCCAAATAAATGCGAATCAATTCTCTTTCGTCGACCATTGAGAAACGCTTCACGCGAAATGAAGAGAAATTGGCGTAAACTTTGTATCAAAATTAATGAGCAGCCAATAAAATTGTGCGAAACAATAAAATATCTAGGCGTAAACATCGATAATTTGTGTTATATGGCTACACATACGTCAATACAATTGGAAAAAGCGAGACGCGTATTTATGGGTGCGCGGCAACTCTTCTACAACAGACATTTAGACAAACGAGTAAAAATCATTGCATACAAAACACTTATACGACCAATTTTAACGTACGGATACCAAGTGTGGTACAATCAGGTGCCACGCTATATGGAACGGTACAGATTTTTTGAACGAAAATGCCTTAGACACTGCAACGGACTTTACAGAAAGGCACAAACAGACTACACCCACTACATCTCTAATCGAGTGCAATATCAAAATTTCAACTCGGACCGTATCGACGTACATATTTTAAAATTAACGCGAAATCATATCAGACGAGCTTGTCTAAATACAGACAACTCGCTGATTTACGGACCTTATCACGTGGACAAAAAATTATCAAAATTATACGCAACAACAGGTACGATACCAGGACCGAACATTTTCATTTACTTTGACCGTTTAGGCTACATTCAAAATCGTGACGGACTACCGTTAATATACCATGTGGCGAGGAGGCCAAACGAGAAATGGTTTGACGCGGACAAATTCTCGAACTCCGACGAACACGTACGATTCAACACGACGCTACAAATTAATGACGATGAGTACGAAAGACGATGAAATGCGTATTGGTGGGTGGACGGCGAAGTTGATGGTAATTTGCAGCAGCATCAATAATTTTTATATTTTTTGATAATTTTTAACGTTATACACTTGTATAGTATAATATTATTTATAAAATTAGAGTCAAAAATTAATGTACAAAATTATGTTGTAACAATTTTTATGGTTCGCGCGCGTTTTTCGGTCCCATTTTAAATTGTTAAATTTAGAATTTTTATTTATTTTCTGTGTGCTTGTGTGTGTGAGTGTGTACAGGTGTGGCTGTGTGTGTGAATGGTTTTTCATCTTTTTATTTATTCCACTTAGTTTTTAAGCCTATCTTGAGACAAATGACGTAAAAATTTTTGTAATATTTTTTTTTATGTCAAATTAATTTTATTGCGAATTTATATAAATTTTTTATAAATATGTAATTTTTGATAGTTTAATCTTTTATACAGTGTATATACAAAAGTGTATTGTTTTAGAAAGTTAATGTACCCGAGTGCCTGTTTTATGTAGGGACAGCGGTACCATATTTATTTTGTATAATTTTTATTTTATGGCAAGCTTTTTATAAATCCACTTGCCTTTTATCAATTGCCTTTTATAATTGTTAATTAAGTAGTCCTATGTAAAAAAATGTTTCAAATAAATTGGATTTATTGTTAAAAAAAAAAAGGAAATATTTCACTATGTCACATTTATTTTTCATATTCAGTCTTAACTATAAATATATAAATTATAAAGAAATAAACTATAAATAAAAAGCTATTTAACTATCATTTCGCTTTTGTAAAAATTCATACTGCTGCTCCTTTAAGATATCCAGTTCAACCACGTGTTGTTCTTTCTTGATTTCTAACAGTTTATCTGTATTCCTTCCCTACTGTAGTAATAGTTGGCGCTGTTTCTTTAAAACTGTGATCTCTATTTCATGGCGTTCGCGACTCATTGGCATCAACTCGTCCTCATACTCTTTATTCTGATTCGTTTTGTTATTTTTTGCACTACATATTCCTGCTAGCTCTTCATATATGCCTCTTACACCTGGCCGTTTTTGCCCGTTATGTGGAGTGGTGTTTTTCTTTTGGTTAGTTGTACTGTTTAATTCCACCGATGTTGACGTGGAAGAGTACAAATTGTCATCTTATATTCAATTTCGAGTGCTTCTAAGCAGTTGTACGATTGTTCCTCATTATTATTAGAAACAGCATCGGAAATAATAGTTTCTTCATCGTACAGCTTAAAAATAATGTTATACATTATTAAATAATAAATATAAAATATTATTTATACAAATATAACATTCTATCAATATTATAATCGGCACTGTTATCGAACCTATTTTAAGGCGTTGTATTGGTCAACATGACTCCATGATTTCAATGGTTTTATTTGATATCTACGAAATTCCTTATTTTTTTCCTCCACCGGTCAGGAAAGTCTCTATCTATAAAACATAATTTATTTACATATTTAATAACTATCTAACTCTAATATAAATAAATAATAGCCTTGTCACCTGATTTTTCCTTTTTTTGCAAAAGATTGAAATTATTTCAATTGTGATGCCGTTCTAAGAGAACCTAAGCTCTGTGCATCAAAAGCGGCACTTAATGATGCCCAACATTCATTTTTTTTATTGATGTTACTTTGTCTGTTTTTTACACTCGATACTTCTTTAACATCTCTAGAATCGACCATATCGATATATTTATAAACTAACCGTGTAATTTTTTTTTGTAAATCGCAATCAAATTTTCACCGGATTTATCAATCTGTTTGGTAACTCGTCGTTAGATGATTTTCTGTGCAACTGGGTATTAATGTATTGGTTGTATTTAAATTTTCTTTATATCTGAACATCAATTGTGGTTGCAAAATGATTCAGGAGTCAAAAATAACCGCAAGTTGTTAGTATTAGTAAATAGAGTGTATATTAGTGAAGTAACATGCGCGTCATTTTGTTTTGCCATTTCAAATCAACATTTAGTTTTCTCTTGACTTAGCGCTTGTCGATTTGTCCGATTCAAAAATCTGTGTACTAGCTTTATTACATTGTCATTCAAAATACACTATAACGTAAAGAAAAAATGTAACACAACACAACATTAAAGTTGTATAATTATACACCTTGTACGTATTTGAAAGACTCATGCCGCATTTTGCTATCAAAATTGACGTTCTGATCAATTTTGTGTTTAATATTTAATATTAAACACATAATTTAACAGATATAAAGAAAGTTTAAACACAACCAAGAATACAAGTTATCACTAAGAAAACAAAAACCACACACAAAAAAAACACAACTTTCAACTATAAAGTATCAGCGAAAATTTAAAATAAAAAACACAAAAATGAGAACTACACGAAGAACATGAACAAAAAATAGTACTGGAGCAATCTTTGAGCTAAAATCTCAGAACACAAACCTCAGATATTACACTATAGTTTGAACCGGACATGAGTCTTTGTTAACCGAAATTATTTGAGATCAGCAGTAAAGGCTGCAAAGGCTTGCTGTGGTGTAAAGCCAGAGTTAGAGAGAAAGGTACAGAGACGTGTATATTGATATATCAAATGCAATATTTCAACTATCTTGTGCTACAAGTTTGGAAACTCCCTTAGAGCACATTAGATCAATCTTTGATATGTAATTCCTGCAAAACATCTAAACGTCGCTCCATTGCAGATGAAGTAGATAATAGTGCTGTTGATGCTAGTACGGATATTTCAAATAGTTCACCCTAGACACTGAAAGTCTTAAATGATCTTAGAAGCAAAATAATCAATATTGAAAACTTCAGCAGTTTCTATCGAATTCGATTGATGATCTCAAATTTCAAACTAATATGGTTCTCGAAGAAAATAAAACTGTAGAGAAAAATATTGTAGAATTAGAACTAAAACATTCACAGCATGACTTAATAATTTGGAAGCACTTATGGGTCAAAAAAGATATGACAAAATCAAAAATAATGTAGTGATTATGGGCGTATTATTTAGTATTGGCATCTGACATAAAAAAGAAATGTTCTACAGTGTTTTAAGAGCTTTTGATGTTAAACTTCAGAGTTACGACATATTATCTGCGTATTTCACTAAACCAAAGGATGGTCAAAGTTTAACAAAATTAATAGCTCAAAATCATAGAAATTCAAAAATAAAAAGAAAACCAAAATTATCTTCGTTCAACTGATGATATTGACTGGCCCCAACCACATTTAGCCCAGAATATTCGCAAAATTTACTTTATTCTTATCAATATATTTTTCACGAGAGGAGCAGGTACAGAGTAGTAGTTGGCCTTTGTTGAAATTTCTGCTAAGATTTATAAAGTTTTTTATAATCAAAAATTTGTTGGGTCTCTATTTTTGGATTTACAAAAAGTATTTGATTGTATTAATCATGATTTGTTTCTTGATAAATATACTGTAATGGGATTGGTGGTAAATCTTTTGAATTTCTGAACAGTTACTTAGGTAAAAAGAAGCAATATGTTATGATCGATGAAGTACAAAGTGATATTTTATATATGAAATGTAGCGTTCCGCAGAGTAGTGTTCTTGGACCATTTTTGTATTAATGATATTTCGAGTTTACCTCTAATTGTTCAAATTAGAAATTTTGCCGATGACACTTATTCTATGAGACTAAAGATGCCAATACCGTGATAAAAGAAATTAAACATGACTTGAGTGTACTGTTGAAATACTTTAATTCTAATTTGCTTTCTCTCAATATACCTAAAACGAAATTTATGATATTTCACTCGCTTTATAAATTAATGATCAATTTACCTGCACTTGATGTTTCTGGTTTTACTATTGATAGCACTACTTTTTAAATATGACTTTTGATGTTCATATGTCTTGGCAGGAACATATCATTATCACTTGTAATAAAATTGCTCCGCTTGTTGCGCTTCTCAGAAGATTATCATTTTTTGTTCCAAGCCATATTTTATTAATGATTTATTATTCATTCCCATTTAAACTACGGTATTCTTGTATACGGAACTGCTTCTGCAACAAGGCTTTTACCTCCGCTCGCAGAACGTGACCGGTCACTCAGCTGTCCTAGGCTCAGCTGTCCTTTTATTTCATTAACGAGACCTTAAATGGAGCGCATGATTCTTTTCGGGAATGCCATTAAGCCTCTTTAATACTTATCGGTCCGGGTCCAACTCTCACACCCATACATGACAACAGATCAACACTATGTACAACTTCTGATTCTCGGCATTTGCAAAGTACTTTGAATTCAGCAGTGGACGTAATGCATATAAAGCACGGTTGCCAGTGACAAGATGAGCTTTAATATCGCCTTCCACACATTTATCATGAGTAACAAGGGACCCAAGATATCGGAAACTGTACCCCCTCCGAATATCAGGAACTCGAAGTTAATGCAATCAATCCCAGAAAAACGGTTTCTTTTTAGTCTTTGCATGGCCAGTGTGAATTCTTGGTAGGGGTGGGTTTTTTATGCACATCTCCGCAGTTTGTATTTGCTAACTTTCAAATACAGCATTTGATACTTGTTGAACATTCAGTAAATCAAATTAAGTCGAAGAGTGCAACGATGTTAACACGAAGGTTTTCTCCCTGGTCCCGAATGGTGATATACCTAGGTCTAAAGGTCTAATTTCATTATTCTTTCTCCATTATCGGTCACTAGATCGTGCCGTGCGAACCTATATTTTCACATAAGTCAGTCTGATTTATACCAGCTCTAGGAATCTATCATTAAAGTCACCAATCACTATTCTGACATCATGTCTTTATCTTTGTTTTGACTCACATCAGTGATGAGCGAAACACAAATGATGGACAAGTTGGCTAGTCGCATGCGTAAACATAGCTCACACATACGATTATAGACTGCTTTGAAATCCAAAACCAACTTTTTCCACTTTGGGCCAAAGAAATAAACCAACTCCAAGATTTTCTGAGGTCATCTCCACTGTAAAGCAATGTAAAGCTTTAGGGACACATGGTCTCCACTTTTTGGCCATTGAATTTCTTGAAGAGCATCGAGATCCAAGCGATACATTTCATGGCAGATAGTTCTATCAAATGCGCCTGGTTTTCTTAGCGACTGCATGTTCCACGGAACGGTCCTAAACTGCGGGTCCTTTAACATAAGCGGGGGTCGGTTACAATTTTGGAGGTTTCCATATATTCTTTTGTTGATATTTTTAACAATTTATTTTTTTACGGATGCGGTAAGTCAATCCAGCGATCCAACCTTCATTTTACATTAATAACGGCGATTTTTAATAATTTTAAACCTTTTTATTAAAAGCCTTTAAATAATATAATGTTACTTATAAGTGAAGTTATTTCTTTCTATTCAGAAAGTTTTAGTCTTTTACGTTTGCATACGACTTTTTTGGTAATCTACCTGATTTTCCTAATAAATGAGGTATTCATTTGTGTCGCAATCTAATAACATCTCAATTAAAAACAACATAGAACCAATATTTCGCTTACACAAAAATGTACGAAGAAATATTTAATCATATGTTCTCAGCATGCTACTATCATCGTAAACAAAAAAATCACATCAGCAAAAATGTTTGCTATATTTGTGTTTCGCGATATTTTTATCAGTGAAATTATTTCTTGCGTCTTAAGTTGTGGTGATTTTATTATTAGTTGATGAGACATTTTTGTTATACAATTATTTTGCATGTTATAATTTACCTGCGAAATTTTGGATGCAAAATTTTAGCTGCAAAAATACTGTAGGGAGCCATATAACATAAAATTTATGATTAAACAATGATTATTTGGCAACCTACCTCAGTATCGCAAAAAAACTATCGAAACAAATATATGGCATTTAAATATTAATGTTAAAATATTAATGTTAAATTTTAATTTTCTAAAATATAGTAAGATAATTTGTACCATGAATATGCCACAAAAGGGCGAAATATCGGTAGTGAATAAATAAAACATAAATTTATAAAAAATAAACCATGTGGTTTTATTAATATGGGGAAGACAAAAGTGGCTTAAAATACGCGATAAAATTAATATACATATTGTAATGAACAAAATATATGACAGTTATTTTGTCGCAATACCATAGAAATACAATAATATCGCAAACAAAAACAATGTAGCAACAATATTTCGCTTACACAAAAATTCACGAAGAAATATTTAGTCATATGTTTTCCGCATGTTACTATGATCGCATGCTACTAATTTAATGATTAGGAGATTGATTTTGATTTTATAAAATAAAAATAAAAATTAACTCACTAACTCGATCATTCTAATACAATTTATTTTCTATAACCTTATTAGTAAATCAGTGCATGGAATAGAGCCCTAATTCGATCGAATTAAAACGTTTAATTGTTTTAATAAAATTTTATTTAAATTAATTTCGGTAATTTTGTGTCAATTTAAGAGAATTAAAATAAGATTTTTATACTCAGACTTGTATTTTTGGTATATAATGGTTAATTCGATGGAATTAAAACGCTCAATTGTTTTAATAAAGTGTTATTTAAAATAATTTCAGTAATTTTGTGTTAAATTAAGTGAATATAAATATGATTTTCATACTCGTACTTGTGTATTTGGTATTAACAGTTAACTCGATAGAATTTTAACGTTTAATTATTTTAAACATATCCTATTTAAAATTTCGGTAATTTTGTGTCAATTTAAGAGCGTCCTTTACTAAAATAATTTTTCTTTTCCAAACTAACCTAAAAATTAAATTCTTTCTATTGCCTTCTCTTCGCTACTTTTTCGTCATATCATACGTATATAACCAAAATCCTCTCTTTTAATAGAGTATATAATACAACGTACTACTACATATTTATGTAAAACACAGAAGTAAAGAATGAAATTTCATTATTTTTCTTTTATGTATAATGCGAATTGAATGCATAATATTATATACTATACCAAAACTCACATAGTATTCAAAAATATATAAAATGTTATACATATACACAGACAGCCGAAATAAACGGCTAAAAATTTAAATTGATAGAGAAACAATTGATGTACATAAATGCATTTATGATTTTCGATTTGTATAGTGTAGATAGTTTCGAATTTAGAAAAATCATCGACAGGTAATTATTTGCAATTAAAGTTAAAAAGTTAGAAAATTCCCTATTTATACTAAAATCTAGGTTCGAAACAACTAGACATGTATAAAACAAAATTATGGTTACGTTATGATTTAGGAAATCGGGTGGGCCACTAATTTTGGGGCTGGTCCACTAATTTAAATAAAGGCAATGTTACTATTGCGTTATCGGTGTTCATCAAATGTTCGGTGGTTGCTATATAATATGACTCATACGCATCCAGTTTCCATTTTTGATGTATAGTTTTTATAATTTTTGAATTTATGTTGTCTATTGTGTTGCTATTTTTAAACATATGTACAGCGACGCTCGATTTGGTTCGGTCTGCTTTATTTGAATCTCGTACTAAACTCTCTAGAAGTTTGCCCGATATATGAATCCTGGCAATCAGTGTATTTTATCTGATATATATCGGAACGATGCAAGTGTGGTTCCTTATCCTTATAGTTATTTAGTTATTTTTTAATTGTATTGAATGGTATATTGACTAATTCAATATTACGTTTCTAAAAAAACTCTCTGCAGTTTGTTCATGATTGCCGGGGAATATGGTAAGATTATAATGTATGTGAAGCTAGCCCGAAACTCATCCCGAAAAAACGCGATGGCAATACCAAACTATCTCTATCGTGACATTTTTTTACTCTCAGCCCGAAAACTATCACTATAATCTTACTATAACTATCATACAAATATGTCATGATAGAGATTTATTTTACTGTCAGCCCGAAATAATCTCGGTAATTTTGTTTTAAAATATTAATTTTCTTCCTCAATAAAATGTCTATGCTCGATAAAGTCTACATTCAAATATTTTATAATATAGGATTAGGTTCATTGAGGTTTTGACCATATCCTGTGCGTGTTTCAAAAAAATTCTATCTGGAATTTTTGAAATATAGTCGTTTGAATATTTCAATACAGGCGATTAACGAGCACTAGACATATTAGGTTAGGTTCATTAAGGTTTTGACCATATCCTGTGCGTGTTTCAGAAAAATTCTATCTGGAATTTTTGAAATATAGTCGTTTGAATATTTCAATACAGGCGATTAACGAGCACTAGACATATAGGGTTAGGTTCATTGAGGTTTTGACCATATCCTGTGCGTATTTCAGAAAAATTCTATCTGGAATTTTTGAAATATAGTCGTTTGAATATTTCAATACAGGCGATTAACGAGCACTAGACATATTAGGTTAGGTTCATTGAGGTTTTGACCATATCCTGTGCGTATTTCAGAAAAATTCTATCTGGAATTTTTGAAATATAGTCGTTTGAATATTTCAATACAGGCGATTAACGAGCACTAGACATATTAGGTTAGGTTCATTAAGGTTTTAACCATATCCTGTGCGTGTTTCAGAAAAATTCTATCTGGAATTTTTGAAATATAGTCGTTTGAATATTTCAATACAGGCGATTAACGAGCACTAGACATATTAGGTTAGGTTCATTGAGGTTTTGTCCATATCCTGTGCGTATTTCAGAAAAATTCTATCTGGAATTTTTGAAATATAGTCGTTTGAATATTTCAATACAGGCGATTAACGAGCACTAGACATATTAGGTTAGGTTCATTAAGGTTTTGACCATATCCTGTGCGTGTTTCAAAAAAATTCTATCTGGAATTTTTGAAATATAGTCGTTTGAATATTTCAATACAGGCGATTAACGAGCACTAGACATATTAGGTTAGGTTCATTGAGGTTTTGAACATATCCTGTGCGTATTTCAGAAAAATTCTATCTGGAATTTTTGAAATATAGTCGTTTGAATATTTCAATACAGGCAATTAACGAGCACTAGACATATAGGGTTAGGTTCATTGAGGTTTTGACCATATCCTGTGCGTATTTCAGAAAAATTCTATCTGGAATTTTTGAAATATAGTCGTTTGAATGTTTCAATACAGGCAATTAACGAGCACTAGACATATAGGGTTAGGTTTATTGAGGTTTTGACCATATCCTGTGCGTATTTCAGAAAAATTCTATCTGGAATTTTTGAAATATAGTCGTTTGAATATTTCAATACAGGCGATTAACGAGCACTAGACATATTAGGTTAGGTTTATTGAGGTTTTGTCCATATCCTGTGCGTATTTCAGAAAAATTCTATCTGGAATTTTTGAAATATAGTTGTTTGAATATTTCAATACAGGCGATTAACGAGCACTAGACATATAGGGTTAGGTTCATTGAGGTTTTGACCATATCCTGTGCGTGTTTCAGAAAAATTCTATCTGGAATTTTTGAAATATAGTTGTTTGAATATTTAATACAGGCGATTAACGAGCACTAGACATATTAGGTTAGGTTCATTGAGGTTTTGTCCATATCCTGTGCGTGTTTCAGAAAAATTCTATCTGGAATTTTTGAAATATAGTCGTTTGAATATTTCAATACAGGCGATTAACGAGCACTAGACATATTAGGTTAGGTTCATTGAGGTTTTGACCATATCCTGTGCGTATTTCAGAAAAATTCTATCTGGAATTTTTGAAATATAGTCGTTTGAATATTTCAATACAGGTGATTAACGAGCACTAGACATATTAGGTTAGGTTCATTGAGGTTTTGACCATATCCTGTGCATATTTCAGAAAAATTCTATCTGGAATTTTTGAAATATAGTCGTTTGAATATTTCAATACAGGCGATTAACGAGCACTAGACATATTAGGTTAGGTTCATTGAGGTTTTGAACATATCCTGTGCGTATTTCAGAAAAATTCTATCTGGAATTTTTGAAATATAGTCGTTTGAATATTTCAATACAGGCGATTAACGAGCACTAGACATATTAGGTTAGGTTCATTAAGGTTTTGACCATATCCTGTGCGTGTTTCAGAAAAATTCTATCTGGAATTTTTGAAATATAGTCGTTTGAATATTTCAATACAGGCGATTAACGAGCACTAGACATATTAGGTTAGGTTCATTGAGGTTTTGAACATATCCTGTGCGTATTTCAGAAAAATTTTATCTGGAATTTTTGAAATATAGTCGTTTGAATATTTCAATACAGGCAATTAACGAGCACTAAACATATAGGGTTAGGTTCATTGAGGTTTTGACCATATCCTGTGCGTATTTCAGAAAAATTCTATCTGGAATTTTTGAAATATAGTCGTTTGAATGTTTCAATACAGGTGATTAACGAGCACTAGACATATTAGGTTAGGTTCATTGAGGTTTTGACCATATCCTGTGCATATTTCAGAAAAATTCTATCTGGAATTTTTGAAATATAGTCGTTTGAATATTTCAATACAGGCGATTAACGAGTACTAGACATATTAGGTTAGGTTCATTGAGGTTTTGACCATATCCTGTGCGTATTTCAGAAAAATTCTATCTGGAATTTTTGAAATATAGTCGTTTGAATATTTCAATACAGGCGATTAACGAGCACTAGACATATTAGGTTAGGTTCATTAAGGTTTTAACCATATCCTGTGCGTGTTTCAGAAAAATTCTATCTGGAATTTTTGAAATATAGTCGTTTGAATATTTCAATACAGGCGATTAACGAGCACTAGACATATTAGGTTAGGTTCATTGAGGTTTTGTCCATATCCTGTGCGTATTTCAGAAAAATTCTATCTGGAATTTTTGAAATATAGTCGTTTGAATATTTCAATACAGGCGATTAACGAGCACTAGACATATTAGGTTAGGTTCATTAAGGTTTTGACCATATCCTGTGCGTGTTTCAGAAAAATTCTATCTGGAATTTTTGAAATATAGTCGTTTGAATATTTCAATACAGGCGATTAACGAGCACTAGACATATTAGGTTAGGTTCATTGAGGTTTTGAACATATCCTGTGCGTATTTCAGAAAAATTCTATCTGGAAGTTTTGAAATATAGTCGTTTGAATATTTCAATACAGGAAATTAACGAGCACTAGACATATAGGGTTAGGTTCATTGAGGTTTTGACCATATCCTGTGCGTATTTCAGAAAAATTCTATCTGGAATTTTTGAAATATAGTCGTTTGAATGTTTCAATACAGGCAATTAACGAGCACTAGACATATAGGGTTAGGTTTATTGAGGTTTTGACCATATCCTGTGCGTATTTCAGAAAAATTCTATCTGGAATTTTTGAAATATAGTCGTTTGAATATTTCAATACAGGCGATTAACGAGCACTAGACATATTAGGTTAGGTTTATTGAGGTTTTGTCCATATCCTGTGCGTATTTCAGAAAAATTCTATCTAGAATTTTTGAAATATAGTTGTTTGAATATTTCAATACAGGCGATTAACGAGCACTAGACATATAGGGTTAGGTTCATTGAGGTTTTGACCATATCCTGTGCGTGTTTCAGAAAAATTCTATCTGGAATTTTTGAAATATAGTCGTTTGAATATTTCAATACAGGCGATTAACGAGCACTAGACATATAGGGTTAGGTTCATTGAGGTTTTGACCATATCCTGTGCGTATTTCAGAAAAATTCTATCTGGAATTTTTGAAATATAGTCGTTTGAATATTTCAATACAGGCGATTAACGAGCACTAGACATATTAGGTTAGGTTCATTGAGGTTTTGACCATATCCTGTGCGTGTTTCAGAAAAATTCTATCTGGAATTTTTGAAATATAGTCGTTTGAATATTTCAATACAGGCGATTAACGAGCACTAGACATATAGGGTTAGGTTCATTGAGGTTTTGACCATATCCTGTGCGTATTTCAGAAAAATTCTATCTGGAATTTTTGAAATATAGTCGTTTGAATATTTCAATACAGGCGATTAACGAGCACTAGACATATTAGGTTAGGTTCATTGAGGTTTTGACCATATCCTGTGCGTAATTCAGAAAAATTCTATCTGGAATTTTTGAAATATAGTCGTTTGAATATTTCAATACAGGCGATTAACGAGCACAAGACATATAGGGTTAGGTTCATTGAGGTTTTGACCATATCCTGTGCGTGTTTCAGAAAAATTCTATCTGGAATTTTTGAAATATAGTCGTTTGAATATTTCAATACAGGCGATTAACGAGCACTAGACATATAGGGTTAGGTTCATTGAGGTTTTGACCATATCCTGTGCGTAATTCAGAAAAATTCTATCTGGAATTTTTGAAATATAGTCGTTTGAATATTTCAATACAGGCGATTAACGAGCACTAGACATATAGGGTTAGGTTCATTGAGGTTTTGACCATATCCTGTGCGTATTTCAGAAAAATTCTATCTGGAATTTTTGAAATATAGTCGTTTGAATATTTCAATACAGGCGATTAACGAGCACTAGACATATTAGGTTAGGTTCATTGAGGTTTTGTCCATATCCTGTGCGTGTTTCAGAAAAATTCTATCTGGAATTTTTGAAATATAGTCGTTTGAATATTTCAATACAGGCGATTAACGAGCACTAGACATATTAGGTTAGGTTCATTGAGGTTTTGACCATATCCTGTGCGTGTTTCAGAAAAATTCTATCTGGAATTTTTGAAATATAGTTGTTTGAATATTTAATACAGGCGATTAACGAGCACTAGACATATTAGGTTAGGTTCATTGAGGTTTTGTCCATATCCTGTGCGTGTTTCAGAAAAATTCTATCTGGAATTTTTGAAATATAGTCGTTTGAATATTTCAATACAGGCGATTAACGAGCACTAGACATATTAGGTTAGGTTCATTGAGGTTTTGACCATATCCTGTGCGTAATTCAGAAAAATTCTATCTGGAATTTTTGAAATATAGTCGTTTGAATATTTCAATACAGGCGATTAACGAGCACAAGACATATAGGGTTAGGTTCATTGAGGTTTTGACCATATCCTGTGCGTGTTTCAGAAAAATTCTATCTGGAATTTTTGAAATATAGTCGTTTGAATATTTCAATACAGGCGATTAACGAGCACTAGACATATAGGGTTAGGTTCATTGAGGTTTTGACCATATCCTGTGCGTATTTCAGAAAAATTCTATCTGGAATTTTTGAAATATAGTCGTTTGAATATTTCAATACAGGCGATTAACGAGCACTAGACATATTAGGTTAGGTTCATTGAGGTTTTGACCATATCCTGTGCGTAATTCAGAAAAATTCTATCTGGAATTTTTGAAATATAGTCGTTTGAATATTTCAATACAGGCGATTAACGAGCACAAGACATATAGGGTTAGGTTCATTGAGGTTTTGACCATATCCTGTGCGTGTTTCAGAAAAATTCTATCTGGAATTTTTGAAATATAGTCGTTTGAATATTTCAATACAGGCGATTAACGAGCACTAGACATATGGGTTAGGTTCATTGAGGTTTTGACCATATCCTGTGCGTATTTCAGAAAAATTCTATCTGGAATTTTTGAAATATAGTCGTTTGAATATTTCAATACAGGCGATTAACGAGCACTAGACATATTAGGTTAGGTTCATTGAGGTTTTGTCCATATCCTGTGCGTGTTTCAGAAAAATTCTATCTGGAATTTTTGAAATATAGTCGTTTGAATATTTCAATACAGGCGATTAACGAGCACTAGACATATAGGGTTAGGTTCATTGAGGTTTTGACCATATCCTGTGCGTATTTCAGAAAAATTCTATCTGGAATTTTTGAAATATAGTCGTTTGAATATTTCAATACAGGCGATTAACGAGCACTAGACATATAGGGTTAGGTTCATTGAGGTTTTGACCATATCCTGTGCGTGTTTCAGAAAAATTCTATCTGGAATTTTTGAAATATAGTCGTTTGAATATTTCAATACAGGCGATTAACGAGCACTAGACATATTAGGTTAGGTTCATTGAGGTTTTGACCATATCCTGTGCGTGTTTCAGAAAAATTCTATCTGGAATTTTTGAAATATAGTCGTTTGAATATTTCAATACAGGCGATTAACGAGCACTAGACATATAGGGTTAGGTTCATTGAGGTTTTGACCATATCCTGTGCGTGTTTCAGAAAAATTCTATCTGGAATTTTTGAAATATAGTCGTTTGAATATTTCAATACAGGCGATTAACGAGCACAAGACATATAGGGTTAGGTTCATTGAGGTTTTGACCATATCCTGTGCGTGTTTCAGAAAAATTCTATCTGGAATTTTTGAAATATAGTCGTTTGAATATTTCAATACAGGCAATTAACGAGCACTAGACATATAGGGTTAGGTTCATTGAGGTTTTGACCATATCCTGTGCGTATTTCAGAAAAATTCTATCTGGAATTTTTGAAATATAGTCGTTTGAATATTTCAATACAGGCGATTAACGAGCACTAGACATATTAGGTTAGGTTCATTGAGGTTTTGACCATATCCTGTGCGTAATTCAGAAAAATTCTATCTGGAATTTTTGAAATATAGTCGTTTGAATATTTCAATACAGGCGATTAACGAGCACAAGACATATAGGGTTAGGTTCATTGAGGTTTTGACCATATCCTGTGCGTGCTTCAGAAAAATTCTATCTGGAATTTTTGAAATATAGTCGTTTGAATATTTCAATACAGGCGATTAACGAGCACTAGACATATTAGGTTAGGTTCATTGAGGTTTTGACCATATCCTGTGCGTGTTTCAGAAAAATTCTATCTGGAATTTTTGAAATATAGTCGTTTGAATATTTCAATACAGGCGATTAACGAGCACTAGACATATTAGGTTAGGTTCATTGAGGTTTTGACCATATCCTGTGCGTGTTTCAGAAAAATTCTATCTGGAATTTTTGAAATATAGTCGTTTGAATATTTCAATACAGGCGATTAACGAGCACTAGACATATTAGGTTAGGTTCATTGAGGTTTTGACCATATCCTGTGCGTGTTTCAGAAAAATTCTATCTGGAATTTTTGAAATATAGCGTTTGAATATTTCAATACAGGCGATTAACGAGCACTAGACATATTAGGTTAGGTTCATTGAGGTTTTGACCATATCCTGTGCGTATTTCAGAAAAATTCTATCTGGAATTTTTGAAATATAGTCGTTTGAATATTTAATAAATTGTATATCGAATCATAGTAGCATTTCTGATTCGATTGGTATACCGTACCAATTTTTATTTATTATCATGTAAGTTATGTTATTTTATTTAATTTTTGTTTCTTGATAGAACATTTAGAATGTGTTTTTTTTTGTTTTTGAACCCTGCAATCTTTTCTGGGGCCGAAGCTCTCCAACTCTTTCGCGGTCAATTTTAACGTTCTACCTTACGCCGTCTCTAGCCAAATCAAAGACGCACGAATACAGGTTCGATTTTAAATCAATCTGTATATTGTATTGCTCCAGTCAGCCTGTACTGACTTGGACGATGGTTCGGGCCATAGATTCTGCACTCCAACAGGGTCATAGTTGTGTTCTTCGTCATTACCGATAGTAATCAGGTGATGAAAAATCATTTTTAAATCCTCCCTCGTTGGGATTCAAACCCGGTACCTCCGGTCCCAAACACCGCAGCTTTAATCACTGCGCCAATTGCTCGGTTAGAATGAGTTTACGTAACAAAAATTCTACACAATTGCTGTCTAAAAAAAAAAATTAAATTTGGGAAATATGAACATAAATCATATTTAAAAATTGGGAAAAGTTTAATTACAGCTCTTGTGTGAATAATTGTATGCAACAACAAATTAAAAATATGTAGTTGCTAGTTATATGTGGTTGACCGTTACGTAAAGTGTTTTTAAATATCCAAGTGTATTTAAAAATAGTTTGAGTAAATTGACTGGATGCCAGATTAACATAAAAGGTTATGATATAAATAATTCATTTTTAATAATTCGGGCATATTGTGGTCATACGGATGCCTTTAATAAATGTAGGAAGTATAAACTCGTAAACTCCAACCTACAGCCGAACATTTTTAAAATATTTTATTCTAATACTGAAATCAGGCATACAACCTTAAGAACCGGACAAGTTTCTAAAGCAGACAGGCAAAATTTAAAAAACATGCTTCTAGATTGTACTGCTGAGGAAGCCACTGAACTTCTTTTTAACGAGGAAGACAAATATTTTGCTACAACACACAAAACATTGTTAAAATGTAAGTCAATCGATGTGTTACGCAAAATAAAGTCTGAAGCAATTCAGCATCAAGATAATTCGTCAGATGATATCATTGATATATTTATTGAAAAAAAAAATCAAACAGAGAGAGGTGAGAAATTTATTCAAAATTTATCACATGACCCATTTTATGTAATCACGCATAGTACAATACAAATGGACGTTTTGAAGTTAATGAAAAATAGATTAAGTGAAAATGAGTTGATTGCACATATCGATGCTACAGGAGGACTAGTTCGCGCTCCATATTTGGGATCTCCTCCTATCTATTATTATGCTATTATTATCCCAGTAACTGTAGCTTATTGTGATATAAGTGATCCATTCCCTGTTACAGATTTCATAAGTGCAAGTCATTCTTTTGAAAGCATAGGAAATTGGCTTCGAATATTTAAAATTTTCGCCGAAAGAGAACTTAATATGTGGCCCGTTTTTGATGCAATCATATCTGACTTCAGCTTTGCACAAATAAATTCAATTTTAGATATTTTTAATGGAATGAATATGGTGGAATATTTAAATTACTGTTATAATTTCATTACTAGTACTGATGACACTTGCGTTTTTAAATTAACCCGAGTACAATTATGTTGCTCACATTTAATTAAAAATATTACGCGTGACGTTAACTGCCATTTTGCTATTTCGTCAAATGCCAATAAATTAATAAAAGAAATCATATCTTCATTATTTCTCATTGATAATTTTGAGGAAATCAAAAAAATTTTTGCACAATTTTCTATTTTATTACACTCAAAATATGTGACCACAAAGTCGGTTAATGCATTAAACAATACTTTGTTGTTTATCAATTCTAAAAATATCAAATATTCAGGTACAGAAGGAGAAGAAGCAGCCCCATCCATGACAGATATCCCTGAAATAAATGGAAAATCTATATTTGAGCAGAGCCCTTTTTACCGAGAGTTTAGTATAATATCCCAACAAAGCGAAACGGAACCTGGTGAGAATGCAACAAAAATTAATACTTTTTATAATCCAGAATTTATTAATAAATTTTTAAAAAAATACGTTACTTATCTTCCGATGTGGGCTGGGTTATTAAATAACGGTGTTCGAAGAAGTAATAGTCATATTGAAAATTATTTTGCCACCATTAAACGTAGATGCCGCAATACTCCGCATATAGGAAAACTTCCAACCAAAGCTCTACGAATTATTCATGAACTACGTATTCGAAATTTATATATACATGAAAGACTACATTGCGATATACCGAAAAAGTTAAAACGGCTTTCTCAAATAGTGCCAGTGAAAGATACAAAAGATTTTATGACAATCTCCGAATCTAAAACACTTCCAGAAATATGGAAAAAAAAGAATATTTCCAGCCCAAAGGATAATTATTTTCATTTAAAGCATATCAAAAAACATCAAAAACTAAATGCGACTATGAAATTCCAAACGTCTGCCAAACTAATCATTGAAAACCGAAGTGTAAAATTAAAATCACAAAACCTTCCATTGATGACCCTGGCAAAGATCAATCCAAGTATCAATCCTCTTTGCCTCAAAAATGGTAGCCTTAACAAGAATTCATTTTACAAGCGTACCTGTGCATTTGATTCGTTCATCCAATGTTTAGCTAATATAAAATTATCCATTCCTGAGCTATTTAATTTACCTTGTTGCAAATGGGTTCAGATTTTAAATGAAATTAATAAACGAAATGAAGATGCCACCAATAGTATTCGTGTTGATTTGCTTTTAGATATATATGGATTAACGAGTGATTGCGTATCGAACATTACAAAAGTTTCTGATTTCTTTTTACAGCAATATCCAACATATACAGCCATTTTTGATTGTTTTAAATGTGGAATGAATAAAATTGAAAAACGAGCTTACCCATCTGTCAATATCATTAAATACGATCAGTTAGGGATATCGCAATTAGAAATATGTTTAACTTTAAGTCCTACACGTTACTGCTGTCAACAAACTATGAAGGGGATATCGAGTGCGCTTAGTGACCTATTAACAATAAGTACAGAACATATTAACCCTGGGAAGCACCCTCCAATTCCCATTAGCCAAATTCCAATAAGTTTAGCTATAGAGGGTAAACAGTTCTACTTAAATTCGATCGTAAATTACATTGTAGACGCCCAACACTATACAGCTTATTGCAAAAATGGTACTTATTGGGAAATGTATGATGATTTGACAGGTTTAACAGTTAAAGTAAGGAATATCCAAAAAACTAAAGTTCAACCACACTTAGTTTTTTATACTGCTAAACAAAATTGAGATCCCTAATACTACAAAATTCAACATTCCACTATTTGTCATAACACAAAATGAACCCTATTTGAAATCTGTAATGTAGATACCATAACGTTAAATCGCCAGACGAAATCTCTTTGAATTTATCAGTTAAGGTAACTCGATTATAGCATCTACATCGTTACTAGTATAGTACAACTTAATCCCCAAAATACAACAAAATGACCGAGACATCCGGTAAAAAAATAATAATAATTGAAAAATGAATCCGACAAAAAATAAAAATAATTTGAGTTGTAAGAAAATAAAAATAAACAACAAATTGTGGCACCGCACAGAATATGATCAAAACCTCAATAAACCTAACCTAATATGTCTAGTGCTCGTTAATCGCCTGTATTGAAATATTCAAACGACTATATTTCAAAAATTCCAGATAGAATTTTTCTGAAATACGCACAGGATATGGTCAAAACCTCAATGAACCTAACCCTATATGTCTAGTGCTCGTTAATCGCCTGTATTGAAACATTCAAACGACTATATTTCAAAAATTCCAGATAGAATTTTTCTGAAATACGCACAGGATATGGTCAAAACCGCAATGAACCTAACCCTATATGTCTAGTGCTCGTTAATCGCCTGTATTGAAATATTCAAACGACTATATTTCAAAAATTCCAGATAGAATTTTTCTGAAATACGCACAGGATATGGTCAAAACCTCAATGAACCTAACCCTATGTGTCTAGTGCTCGTTAATCGCCTGTATTGAAATATTCAAACAACTATATTTCAAAAATTCCAGATAGAATTTTTTTGAAACACGCACAGGATATGGTCAAAACCTTAATGAACCTAACCTAATATGTCTAGTGCTCGTTAATCGCCTGTATTGAAATATTCAAACGACTATATTTCAAAAATTCCATATAGAATTTTTCTGAAATACGCACAGGATATGGTCAAAACCTCAATAAACCTAACCCTATATGTCTAGTGCTCGTTAATCGCCTGTATTGAAACATTCAAACGACTATATTTCAAAAATTCCAGATAGAATTTTTCTGAAATACGCACAGGATATGGTCAAAACCGCAATGAACCTAACCCTATATGTCTAGTGCTCGTTAATCGCCTGTATTGAAATATTCAAACGACTATATTTCAAAAATTCCAGATAGAATTTTTCTGAAACACGCACAGGATATGGTCAAAACCTTAATGAACCTAACCTAATATGTCTAGTGCTCGTTAATCGCCTGTATTGAAATATTCAAACGACTATATTTCAAAAATTCCAGATAGAATTTTTCTGAAATACGCACAGGATATGGTCAAAACCTCAATGAACCTAACCCTATATGTCTAGTGCTCGTTAATTGCCTGTATTGAAATATTCAAACGACTATATTTCAAAAATTCCAGATAGAATTTTTCTGAAATACGCACAGGATATGTTCAAAACCTCAATGAACCTAACCTAATATGTCTAGTGCTCGTTAATCGCCTGTATTGAAATATTCAAACGACTATATTTCAAAAATTCCAGATAGAATTTTTCTGAAACACGCACAGGATATGGTCAAAACCTTAATGAACCTAACCTAATATGTCTAGTGCTCGTTAATCGCCTGTATTGAAATATTCAAACGACTATATTTCAAAAATTCCAGATAGAATTTTTCTGAAATACGCACAGGATATGGTCAAAACCTCAATGAACCTAACCCTATATGTCTAGTGCTCGTTAATCGCCTGTATTGAAATATTCAAACGACTATATTTCAAAAATTCCAGATAGAATTTTTCTGAAACACGCACAGGATATGGACAAAACCTCAATGAACCTAACCTAATATGTCTAGTGCTCGTTAATCGCCTGTATTAAATATTCAAACAACTATATTTCAAAAATTCCAGATAGAATTTTTCTGAAACACGCACAGGATATGGTCAAAACCTCAATGAACCTAACCCTATATGTCTAGTGCTCGTTAATCGCCTGTATTGAAATATTCAAACAACTATATTTCAAAAATTCCAGATAGAATTTTTCTGAAATACGCACAGGATATGGACAAAACCTCAATAAACCTAACCTAATATGTCTAGTGCTCGTTAATCGCCTGTATTGAAATATTCAAACGACTATATTTCAAAAATTCCAGATAGAATTTTTCTGAAATACGCACAGGATATGGTCAAAACCTCAATGAACCTAACCCTATATGTCTAGTGCTCGTTAATCGCCTGTATTGAAATATTCAAACGACTATATTTCAAAAATTCCAGATAGAATTTTTCTGAAACACGCACAGGATATGTTCAAAACCTCAATGAACCTAACCTAATATGTCTAGTGCTCGTTAATCGCCTGTATTGAAATATTCAAACGACTATATTTCAAAAATTCTAGATAGAATTTTTCTGAAACACGCACAGGATATGGTCAAAACCTTAATGAACCTAACCTAATATGTCTAGTGCTCGTTAATCGCCTGTATTGAAATATTCAAACGACTATATTTCAAAAATTCCAGATAGAATTTTTCTGAAACACGCACAGGATATGGTTAAAACCTTAATGAACCTAACCTAATATGTCTAGTGCTCGTTAATCGCCTGTATTGAAATATTCAAACGACTATATTTCAAAAATTCCAGATAGAATTTTTCTGAAATATGCACAGGATATGGTCAAAACCTCAATGAACCTAACCTAATATGTCTAGTGCTCGTTAATCGCCTGTATTGAAATATTCAAACGACTATATTTCAAAAATTCCAGATAGAATTTTTCTGAAATACGCACAGGATATGGTCAAAACCTCAATGAACCTAACCTAATATGTCTAGTGCTCGTTAATCACCTGTATTGAAATATTCAAACGACTATATTTCAAAAATTCCAGATAGAATTTTTCTGAAATACGCACAGGATATGGTCAAAACCTCAATGAACCTAACCTAATATGTCTAGTGCTCGTTAATCGCCTGTATTGAAATATTCAAACGACTATATTTCAAAAATTCCAGATAGAATTTTTCTGAAATACGCACAGGATATGGTCAAAACCTCAATGAACCTAACCCTATATGTCTAGTGCTCGTTAATCGCCTGTATTGAAATATTCAAACGACTATATTTCAAAAATTCCAGATAGAATTTTTCTGAAACACGCACAGGATATGGTCAAAACCTCAATGAACCTAACCCTATATGTCTTGTGCTCGTTAATCGCCTGTATTGAAATATTCAAACGACTATATTTCAAAAATTCCAGATAGAATTTTTCTGAATTACGCACAGGATATGGTCAAAACCTCAATGAACCTAACCTAATATGTCTAGTGCTCGTTAATCGCCTGTATTGAAATATTCAAACGACTATATTTCAAAAATTCCAGATAGAATTTTTCTGAAATACGCACAGGATATGGACAAAACCTCAATGAACCTAACCTAATATGTCTAGTGCTCGTTAATCGCCTGTATTGAAATATTCAAACGACTATATTTCAAAAATTCCAGATAGAATTTTTCTGAAATACGCACAGGATATGGTCAAAACCTCAATGAACCTAACCCTATATGTCTAGTGCTCGTTAATCGCCTGTATTGAAATATTCAAACGACTATATTTCAAAAATTCCAGATAGAATTTTTCTGAAACACGCACAGGATATGGTCAAAACCTCAATGAACCTAACCCTATATGTCTAGTGCTCGTTAATCGCCTGTATTGAAATATTCAAACAACTATATTTCAAAAATTCCAGATAGAATTTTTCTGAAATACGCACAGGATATGGACAAAACCTCAATAAACCTAACCTAATATGTCTAGTGCTCGTTAATCGCCTGTATTGAAATATTCAAACGACTATATTTCAAAAATTCCAGATAGAATTTTTCTGAAACACGCACAGGATATGGTCAAAACCTTAATGAACCTAACCTAATATGTCTAGTGCTCGTTAATCGCCTGTATTGAAATATTCAAACGACTATATTTCAAAAATTCCAGATAGAATTTTTCTGAAATACGCACAGGATATGGACAAAACCTCAATGAACCTAACCTAATATGTCTAGTGCTCGTTAATCGCCTGTATTGAAATATTCAAACGACTATATTTCAAAAATTCCAGATAGAATTTTTCTGAAATACGCACAGGATATGGACAAAACCTCAATGAACCTAACCTAATATGTCTAGTGCTCGTTAATCGCCTGTATTGAAATATTCAAACGACTATATTTCAAAAATTCCAGATAGAATTTTTCTGAAACACGCACAGGATATGGTTAAAACCTTAATGAACCTAACCTAATATGTCTAGTGCTCGTTAATCGCCTGTATTGAAATATTCAAACGACTATATTTCAAAAATTCCAGATAGAATTTTTCTGAAATACGCACAGGATATGGTCAAAACCTCAATGAACCTAACCTAATATGTCTAGTGCTCGTTAATCGCCTGTATTGAAATATTCAAACGACTATATTTCAAAAATTCCAGATAGAATTTTTCTGAAACACGCACAGGATATGGTCAAAACCTTAATGAACCTAACCTAATATGTCTAGTGCTCGTTAATCGCCTGTATTGAAATATTCAAACGACTATATTTCAAAAATTCCAGATAGAATTTTTCTGAAATATGCACAGGATATGGTCAAAACCTCAATGAACCTAACCTAATATGTCTAGTGCTCGTTAATCGCCTGTATTGAAATATTCAAACGACTATATTTCAAAAATTCCAGATAGAATTTTTCTGAAATACGCACAGGATATGGTCAAAACCTCAATGAACCTAACCTAATATGTCTAGTGCTCGTTAATCGCCTGTATTGAAATATTCAAACGACTATATTTCAAAAATTCCAGATAGAATTTTTCTGAAACACGCACAGGATATGGACAAAACCTCAATGAACCTAACCTAATATGTCTAGTGCTCGTTAATCGCCTGTATTGAAATATTCAAACGACTATATTTCAAAAATTCCAGATAGAATTTTTCTGAAACACGCACAGGATATGGTCAAAACCTCAATGAACCTAACCCTATATGTCTAGTGCTCGTTAATCGCCTGTATTGAAATATTCAAACGACTATATTTCAAAAATTCCAGATAGAATTTTTCTGAAACACGCACAGGATATGGTCAAAACCTCAATGAACCTAACCCTATATGTCTAGTGCTCGTTAATCGCCTGTATTGAAATATTCAAACGACTATATTTCAAAAATTCCAGATAGAATTTTTCTGAAACACGCACAGGATATGGTCAAAACCTCAATGAACCTAACCTAATATGTCTAGTGCTCGTTAATCGCCTGTATTGAAATATTCAAACAACTATATTTCAAAAATTCCAGATAGAATTTTTCTGAAACACGCACAGGATATGGTCAAAACCTCAATGAACCTAACCTAATATGTCTAGTGCTCGTTAATCACCTGTATTGAAATATTCAAACGACTATATTTCAAAAATTCCAGATAGAATTTTTCTGAAACACGCACAGGATATGGTCAAAACCTCAATGAACCTAACCCTATATGTCTAGTGCTCGTTAATCGCCTGTATTGAAATATTCAAACGACTATATTTCAAAAATTCCAGATAGAATTTTTCTGAAACACGCACAGGATATGGACAAAACCTCAATGAACCTAACCTAATATGTCTAGTGCTCGTTAATCGCCTGTATTGAAATATTCAAACAACTATATTTCAAAAATTCCAGATAGAATTTTTCTGAAACACGCACAGGATATGGTCAAAACCTCAATGAACCTAACCTAATATGTCTAGTGCTCGTTAATCACCTGTATTGAAATATTCAAACGACTATATTTCAAAAATTCCAGATAGAATTTTTCTGAAACACGCACAGGATATGGTCAAAACCTCAATGAACCTAACCCTATATGTCTAGTGCTCGTTAATCGCCTGTATTGAAATATTCAAACGACTATATTTCAAAAATTCCAGATAGAATTTTTCTGAAACACGCACAGGATATGGTCAAAACCTCAATGAACCTAACCTAATATGTCTAGTGCTCGTTAATCGCCTGTATTGAAATATTCAAACGACTATATTTCAAAAATTCCAGATAGAATTTTTCTGAAACACGCACAGGATATGGACAAAACCTCAATGAACCTAACCTAATATGTCTAGTGCTCGTTAATCGCCTGTATTGAAATATTCAAACGACTATATTTCAAAAATTCCAGATAGAATTTTTCTGAAACACGCACAGGATATGGTCAAAACCTCAATGAACCTAACCTAATATGTCTAGTGCTCGTTAATCACCTGTATTGAAATATTCAAACGACTATATTTCAAAAATTCCAGATAGAATTTTTCTGAAATACGCACAGGATATGGTCAAAACCTCAATGAACCTAACCTAATATGTCTAGTGCTCGTTAATCGCCTGTATTGAAATATTCAAACGACTATATTTCAAAAATTCCAGATAGAATTTTTCTGAAATACGCACAGGATATGGTCAAAACCTCAATGAACCTAACCTAATATGTCTAGTGCTCGTTAATCGCCTGTATTGAAATATTCAAACGACTATATTTCAAAAATTCCAGATAGAATTTTTCTGAAATACGCACAGGATATGGTCAAAACCTCAATGAACCTAACCTAATATGTCTAGTGCTCGTTAATCGCCTGTATTGAAATATTCAAACGACTATATTTCAAAAATTCCAGATAGAATTTTTCTGAAATACGCACAGGATATGGTCAAAACCTCAATGAACCTAACCTAATATGTCTAGTGCTCGTTAATCGCCTGTATTGAAATATTCAAACGACTATATTTCAAAAATTCCAGATAGAATTTTTCTGAAATACGCACAGGATATGGTCAAAACCTCAATGAACCTAACCTAATATGTCTAGTGCTCGTTAATCGCCTGTATTGAAATATTCAAACGACTATATTTCAAAAATTCCAGATAGAATTTTTCTGAAATACGCACAGGATATGGTCAAAACCTCAATGAACCTAACCTAATATGTCTAGTGCTCGTTAATCACCTGTATTGAAATATTCAAACGACTATATTTCAAAAATTCCAGATAGAATTTTTCTGAAATACGCACAGGATATGGTCAAAACCTCAATGAACCTAACCTAATATGTCTAGTGCTCGTTAATCGCCTGTATTGAAATATTCAAACGACTATATTTCAAAAATTCCAGATAGAATTTTTCTGAAATACGCACAGGATATGGTCAAAACCTCAATGAACCTAACCCTATATGTCTAGTGCTCGTTAATCGCCTGTATTGAAATATTCAAACGACTATATTTCAAAAATTCCAGATAGAATTTTTCTGAAACACGCACAGGATATGGACAAAACCTCAATGAACCTAACCTAATATGTCTAGTGCTCGTTAATCGCCTGTATTGAAATATTCAAACAACTATATTTCAAAAATTCCAGATAGAATTTTTCTGAAACACGCACAGGATATGGTCAAAACCTCAATGAACCTAACCTAATATGTCTAGTGCTCGTTAATCACCTGTATTGAAATATTCAAACGACTATATTTCAAAAATTCCAGATAGAATTTTTCTGAAACACGCACAGGATATGGTCAAAACCTCAATGAACCTAACCCTATATGTCTAGTGCTCGTTAATCGCCTGTATTGAAATATTCAAACGACTATATTTCAAAAATTCCAGATAGAATTTTTCTGAAACACGCACAGGATATGGACAAAACCTCAATGAACCTAACCTAATATGTCTAGTGCTCGTTAATCGCCTGTATTGAAATATTCAAACAACTATATTTCAAAAATTCCAGATAGAATTTTTCTGAAACACGCACAGGATATGGTCAAAACCTCAATGAACCTAACCTAATATGTCTAGTGCTCGTTAATCACCTGTATTGAAATATTCAAACGACTATATTTCAAAAATTCCAGATAGAATTTTTCTGAAACACGCACAGGATATGGTCAAAACCTCAATGAACCTAACCCTATATGTCTAGTGCTCGTTAATCGCCTGTATTGAAATATTCAAACGACTATATTTCAAAAATTCCAGATAGAATTTTTCTGAAACACGCACAGGATATGGTCAAAACCTCAATGAACCTAACCTAATATGTCTAGTGCTCGTTAATCGCCTGTATTGAAATATTCAAACGACTATATTTCAAAAATTCCAGATAGAATTTTTCTGAAACACGCACAGGATATGGACAAAACCTCAATGAACCTAACCTAATATGTCTAGTGCTCGTTAATCGCCTGTATTGAAATATTCAAACGACTATATTTCAAAAATTCCAGATAGAATTTTTCTGAAACACGCACAGGATATGGTCAAAACCTCAATGAACCTAACCTAATATGTCTAGTGCTCGTTAATCACCTGTATTGAAATATTCAAACGACTATATTTCAAAACTTCCAGATAGAATTTTTCTGAAATACGCACAGGATATGGTCAAAACCTCAATGAACCTAACCTAATATGTCTAGTGCTCGTTAATCGCCTGTATTGAAATATTCAAACGACTATATTTCAAAAATTCCAGATAGAATTTTTCTGAAACACGCACAGGATATGGACAAAACCTCAATGAACCTAACCTAATATGTCTAGTGCTCGTTAATCGCCTGTATTGAAATATTCAAACGACTATATTTCAAAAATTCCAGATAGAATTTTTCTGAAACACGCACAGGATATGGTCAAAACCTCAATGAACCTAACCTAATATGTCTAGTGCTCGTTAATCGCCTGTATTGAAATATTCAAACGACTATATTTCAAAAATTCCAGATAGAATTTTTCTGAAACACGCACAGGATATGGACAAAACCTCAATGAACCTAATTCTATATGTCTAGTGCTCGTTAATCGCCTGAATTGAAATATTCAAACGACTATATTTCAAAAATTCCAGATAGAATTTTTCTGAAACACGCACAGGATATGGACAAAACCTCAATGAACCTAACCTAATATGTCTAGTGCTCGTTAATCGCCTGTATTGAAATATTCAAACGACTATATTTCAAAAATTCCAGATAGAATTTTTCTGAAACACGCACAGGATATGGACAAAACCTCAATGAACCTAACCTAATATGTCTAGTGCTCGTTAATCGCCTGTATTGAAATATTCAAACGACTATATTTCAAAAATTCCAGATAGAATTTTTCTGAAACACGCACAGGATATGGTCAAAACCTCAATGAACCTAACTTAATATGTCTAGTGCTCGTTAATCGCCTGTATTGAAATATTCAAACGACTATATTTCAAAAATTCCAGATAGAATTTTTCTGAAACACGCACAGGATATGGTCAAAACCTCAATAAACCTAACCTAATATGTCTAGTGCTCGTTAATCGCCTGTATTGAAATATTCAAACGACTATATTTCAAAAATTCCAGATAGAATTTTTCTGAAACACGCACAGGATATGGACAAAACCTCAATGAACCTAACCTAATATGTCTAGTGCTCGTTAATCGCCTGTATTGAAATATTCAAACGACTATATTTCAAAAATTCCAGATAGAATTTTTCTGAAACACGCACAGGATATGGTCAAAACCTCAATGAACCTAACCTAATATGTCTAGTGCTCGTTAATCGCCTGTATTGAAATATTCAAACGACTATATTTCAAAAATTCCAGATAGAATTTTTCTGAAACACGCACAGGATATGGACAAAACCTCAATGAACCTAATTCTATATGTCTAGTGCTCGTTAATCGCCTGAATTGAAATATTCAAACGACTATATTTCAAAAATTCCAGATAGAATTTTTCTGAAACACGCACAGGATATGGACAAAACCTCAATGAACCTAACCTAATATGTCTAGTGCTCGTTAATCGCCTGTATTGAAATATTCAAACGACTATATTTCAAAAATTCCAGATAGAATTTTTCTGAAACACGCACAGGATATGGACAAAACCTCAATGAACCTAACCTAATATGTCTAGTGCTCGTTAATCGCCTGTATTGAAATATTCAAACGACTATATTTCAAAAATTCCAGATAGAATTTTTCTGAAACACGCACAGGATATGGTCAAAACCTCAATGAACCTAACCTAATATGTCTAGTGCTCGTTAATCGCCTGTATTGAAATATTCAAACGACTATATTTCAAAAATTCCAGATAGAATTTT
>OY744476.1:129119128-129278910 GCA_963556175.1 Tipula confusa | reverse complement strand
AATAAGGGGTGGCACACTGGTGTTGCTGATATGAGATGACGGAATGCAGAGCTGTTTGGTAGGGCTGTGCTTGCGGTGGTTTGAATGTTGGCTGCTGGCAGGCCGAATCAGTTCCGCCATTGATGACATACCTTTCATTTCCCTACCCCACGGGAATTTTCTGGCTGTTGGCTGTCACGGTGTCTGTAACCGGGTTGATCTGAGTACATGACTAGTATCCTGCCTTGTCCCTCCAAGTGTATGTGGGAATGGGTGTACGGCGGTTCCGGCGCTTTCCGAGAGATCTTGCTTGGTCGTGCATTCTGGATCAATCAATCAAATCAATTTCGACTGTGACATGTCCCTGGTTAGGATTTTTATACATGCACTTATGTATTTAGTATAAAACAGTTATTCGATCGGGTTCGAGCGTGTAATTGTTTTGTTAAAATTTTATTTAAAGTGATTTTTGTAATATTGTTTCAATTTGAGTGCGTTGTTAGGATCATTTGGATAGTCGTATCACGACTCTGGGGTACTATTTGTTCTATGGTTCATAGACGGCTATTTTGTGCTGATATGGACGATTGACTCGTGACGAAGTATTTGGTTCGTTTGGGTTGATTTTACCGTTATTATTTTTAGTTACAATTAGTTATTATTTTAATATTATTATATGTTATATTTTAATGTTTTAGTGTTTTAATATTTGAATGTTTTAATGTTTTAATATTTTAATATTTTAATATTTTAATGTTTTAATGTTTTAATATTTTAATATTTTAATGTTTTAATATTTTAATGTTTAATATTTTAAAATTTAAATTTTTTAATATTTTAATGTTTTAATATTTTTATATTTTAATGTTTTAATGTTTTAATATTTTAATGTTTTAATATTTTAATATTTTAATGTTTTAATATTTTAATATTTTTATATTTTTATAATTTTATGTTTTTATATTTTTATATGTTTATATTTTTATGGTTTAATTGTTTTATTAAAGTTTTATTTAAATTAATCTCGGTAATATTGTTTCTATTTAAGTGAATATAAATAGGAGCTCACTTAATAAATTTTAGCAGCATGGAGTTGAAATATTCAAAATTTCCGTTGAAAACTAATGCTTTATATTACAGGGTACGGTTAAGAGTAATTAGTGCAGTAAATAATGTTGTTGGATTATTGAATTTTATATTATTATATTTCTTAAATTTTATTTTTTGATATTCTTATATTAATATATTGTTATTGAACAAATTAATAAATTTGTGCTTTCAGGAGAAAACTAATCCAGTTTATTATAGCCTACGGCTTGCAGAAATTATATTATTATATTAATTATATTATATTTTGAACTAATTAATTTAGATGAAAATTAATTCAATTTATTGAAATTAGATTTCAGATGAAAATTAATTCAATTTATTACAGCCTACGACTTAAAGCCATTAGTTATTTAATAGACTTTGGTTTCAGGGAACCTTTGCAGATTACAGTTGAATGGTGGCGTTGCTGATATTAATGTTGTTGATAAGAGACGACAGGAAACAGAGCAGTTCATGAAAATTGTGATCGTCTTGTGCTAACAATAGTTCAAATATTGGCTTCCAGGTAACCGGCCCAATTCTGTCATTGCTAACAAACCTTTCCTTTCCTTACACCACAAATAAACTAACTATCGATCGCTTAGGTGTCAGTAACCGGGTCGAGTCTGTCACAACTAACATTCCTTCCATTCCTTCGATTTTGTTATATGTAACATGGGTGTACGGTGGTGCCCGGCATTCCGGGAGTTCCTGGTTCGTCTTTGGCCGTACACTCTAATCAATCAATCAATAACATAATTGATACATATAAATTATTAAAATAAATTAAATTGGAACATAAGAACTCGGATGGTAATAATTCGCATACATCAAAGATCCATTCCATTGTGACATATTGTTGTTTTAGATAACCCGTAAATAAACATTCATTACGAAGCTCTTGAGGTAACAAATTATAAAGCCGAGGTGCCATAGATAAAAAGGAACGGTTAAAATGCTGTTTCTTTGCCAATGGAGTTACACATATATTTTTGTTTCTTAAATTATAATTTTAATTTACTCTAACACATCTTTGCCCACTTATCTTAAAGAAAATGTTGAGCACTTTATAAACATAAAGCTGGCGTAGCGGCATTACATTTAATTGTTTAAAAGTGGGAAAGAGTGATCACGTTTAGCCCTAAAAGTTACTATTCGGATTGCATGTTTTTGAGCAGTTACTAGATTTCTAAGTGAGGTATAATATGTTGCTCCCCAGCAACTAATAGTATTCAAACCCAAAATGCATAAATGCAAAATATGTCGATTTCAGTATAGATCTTGGTAATATTATTCTTAGATTGTATAAATTCCTTAATGTAGATTTAAATGATTTATTTAATGCTCCAATATTTTCCAATTTAATTGACTATCTAGTTTGATCCCTAAGTACTTAAAATGTTTAACAATTTCAATAAGTGTGCAAACTTGGTTGTTCGGTAGACTTTGATTATTCAATTGTCACGTCATTGCATCACAGTTCACTCTATGATAAATTACTGGAGTGTGGACATATAAATTGTCCGTCAAACTAAAATACATTATTTTAGTTTTGTTACTCAATACCATACAGTGAGCCGTAAACCATTGTCTCAATAATGTAAAATCGTGATTCATATTATCATTAATTTCATTTACAGATTCTCCAATATATGTAAGAGCCATGTCATCAGCGAAAACCACAGTTAGTCCTCTAAGTTTCAATAAAAAAATGGAATTGGTGTAGATTAAAAATGGAATTGGGCCCAGTACGGATCCCTGAGGAATACCTGTATCTAGCTTTAGGCTGGGACTGTGCACTCCGTTTACTACTACGGTTTGAACTCGGTTTGATAAATAAGATTAAAACCAATCAAAGGTAACTCCACGAAAGCCTAAGTACCATAACTTAATTAACAGGGTTGAATGATCAACAGTGTCAAAGGCTTTTGTTATATCCAAAAAACTACTAGCAACTACTTTGCCTTCATTTAATGCCAAATAACCTGGCCTAAGGAAACATAATAAAGCATACTCTGATCCAGTTTTATTTCGAAATCCATATTGACGACAACTCAAAAATTTGGTATACTCTAAGAACGATGTTACTCTATTTTTTGTCGATTTTTCAATTACTTTAGAGAAAGAAAAAAGCAAAGAGAATGGCGAGTAGTTATATGGATTACATTCATCACTAGTCTTATATACCGGGATAACTTTCGCACACTTTAATTTAATGGGAAAAATACCAGTATTTTTGCTCAAGTTAAAAATGAAACAAAGTGGAATGCAGATATATTGATAATTGTTTTTCAATAAATTATTATTTATAGTATTACAGCCTGAGAACATCTGTTCCATTAGCTGTTAAAGGCGAAAAATAAAATTGTTTTGATTCATGTATATCATTTACAAGACTCCCATCTGAATTATTGATACTTGTTAGATTAGAGTCGTTTTTAAGTTTATGTGGAAAGTTTACAAAAAAATTATTAAACTCAGTAGCAATTTCAAGTGGAGTATCAATACCGCTCCATCGCATGATCTATTTAGAAATTGCACATTTTTATGCGTATCATTCCGTCCTAGTATTCCATTTATGAATCTCCATTGATGTTTGACATTTCCATTGCATTTATTAATTTTACCTTTGTAATGCGAAATTTTAGCTAACTCAATTTATCATATTAAACTTATCATAATACGTTTTCATATATTTCGCAAGTGATTGATTGCTAGGATGCTTCTTTTTTTCCTCAGGAAGGAATTTCGTTTTTTCATCATCGAACACAAATTATCTGTCACCCATGGTTTAAGTTTGACTAAACATGTTTTACGAGATTTTAAGGAAGTAGTGCAACCTTTTATTATATGTGAAAGTATAAATATGAATTTATCGAAAGCAAGTGATGGATCATATGTACATATACTCTTTTTATTAAATAAATTTTGCTCTCAACAAATGAAAGTGAAAAGAAAAACAAATCTTGATTTTAATTTTTATTGAGTATTTGCTCTTGTTCGTATATTAACTCATTTTATATTTTAATTGGATATTTTTTAGAGTACTCAATTGGTTGTTCGGGCAGTTTGAGTACCAGGTTAAAAAACCGGGTTAGAGTAAGACCGCACATCACTAACTCGGAGGTTAGAGCCGCATATGAGGTTGTACTGCAAATTCCGATTGCTGTTGACGGCCGTTCTGGATTTAGGGTTACATATTTTCCATGCTTGGCCAACAGGTATAGAAAACTTGAAAAATATTTTTGAAGTTTTCTAAAATATTATCATTCAATTCGTCTTACTATTGAGTTTCTTCCGATTGAATAAAACTTTCCTAAAATGGTTAACGATGATACCTAAAATGATTTACGAATAATATTTATAAAGCGAATTCTATGATCAATCAAATATAACTCATTATTTCAGTTTCATCATGAAATCAAAACATAGCGATGTAGTGAGTTAATTCGAACTTTCGACTAACTCAATTTCTGGACAAAATGATGTAGAGGGATGCGTTATTGTTACAATTTGTGTACTAGCATATTTTTGCTCTAATTGCAAATTTTTTAATTTATTATTGAATATGCCACTTTTATAAAAAAATGTATCACGTACATCTTCTATTATTTTTCATTCGTCGCCTTCAACTACATTATTATTTGTTAAACTAATACCGCTTTGCTTAATCATAAAATCTGGAATAGGAAAATTAAGACAACATAATCCAACTCACATTTGATTTCTATTTATCAAAATACTCTTCACTAAAATCACTAGTATCTTTTTACTGATATACCTCTTTCAAAAACTTTATGTATTATTTTTATTAAGAGCGTCCTTTACTAAAAATGGGTATGTTGTGCAGGTTCGATAAGCACTTGTGCGAACATTTTCTTCTAGAGTTTTTTTATATTTAATAGATAATATGTAAAACTCGTGCTTAGTTTTTTTTTTTCTCCAAATTTTCTTTTAATAAGAAGTTATTAGATCCCAAACTTAGAGAAGTTGTGCAAGTTCGATACGAATGCTCAACAACAATTGACCCAAAATTTTTTCAGAATAATAAACTTCAATTCATAATCTCGTGCCTAGTTTTCTTATTTTGTAAAATATTTACAATTTTAATTCATAAATAATTAAATTAAAAATAGCTTAGACATTTTTAAAATTTTTTTTAGAGTAAATAAGTTCAGCCAATTTCCGATAGGCGATTTTAGTACAATTCCTCTCTTTAAAAGTATATAACGTAGAATTGTTGTACATTGTTGTTGTTGTTTAAATTAAAAATTTTATTGTAAAAATGTTGTATTTTTATTAAAATATATAAATAAGCTCGAATTCGTTATAAACCTATTATGTATATTATGTTTATTATATATATATAAATATATATATATATATATATATATATATATATATATATATATATATATATATATATATATATATATATATATATATATACATATATATATATATATATATATATATATATATATATATATATATATATATAAATATATATATTTATATATATATATATATATATATATATATATATATATATATATATATATATATGTATATATATATATATATATATATATATATATATATATATATATTTATATATATATATATATATATATATATATATATATATATATATATTTATATATATATATATATATATATATATATATATATATATATATATATATATATATATATATATATATATATTATATATATATATATATATATATATATATATAAATATATATATATATATATATATATATATATATATATATATATATATATATATATATATATATATATATTAATATATATATATATATTAATATATATATATATATATATATATATATATATATATATATATATATATATATATATATATAGATATATTTTTTTCCTTTATCTCCAATTTAGGAGCATAGGGCGTCCACTATTCTGAACCATCTTACTCTATTTGGGGCTATTGCTTTTATTTCTGCCCATGATTTTCCCAGGTGTTTTGCCTCTGCTAGCATCGTTCTCTTCCATGTCATTGCTGGCCTTCCAACCTTTCTTTTTCCTTGTGGATTCCAGTCTAATGACATCCTCGTTATATCACTTGATGCCTTCCTCAGTGTGTGGCCAATCCATCTCCATTTTCGTCGCTTTATTTCGGTCTCAATGTTTGACTGACATGTTGTTATATGCAGATTGATGTTACTGATCGTGTTAGGCCAGAAGCACTTTAGTATTCGTCGAAGGCATTTGTTTACGAATACCTGTAGCTTCTGTATGATTTTTCCTGTATGCTTCCATGTCTCACACTCATACCGATAGAAGTACCGATTTCACACATGAGTTGAACATTCGTATCTTGGATATATATATATATATATATATATATATATATATATATATATATATATATATATATATATAACTATCTATTGTCACCTAAATGTTTTCGAATAGGCATTTTTCGATTAAATCGAGGACCGACGATTTCTGGCAGAAGAGAGTTATAATAAAAATCGATTAATTTATTCCGCATTTCATTTTCAAAGAAACTGTCATCTCTATCAATTCTCTCTATCTTCAGATTGTAATTCGATGAAATCCAAATACAAAAAAGACAGCAGTTTCGTTGTGTTATGTGTAACTGCCCCTGTATCTGATAATAATATGGATGTTTTTTGTTTATTGCTATTACTTGTGTGTCTTTGTCATATTTAAAACATCGAATTTGACCTAATTTGATAGCATCTACTGGATCAAAATTTCTTGAAGCATATGAACATTTTACTTCAATGATACCTTCATTATCATCTATTAAACCATATGATGAAGCAGCTAGGCACGTGTCAAATTGATCAATAAAAATTCCTGCTGGGTGAACTTTAAAATTCAATTGCCTTTCCAATTGAGCTATTGCTATGTGCTCATTTTGTTTTCCATAGAAAATCGCTGGTGATGTTATTTGAGTGTGATATAATATTTCCTTTACTTTATTAGGATAACTGTCGGTGTTCCGTGCCCTACAGATCGATCCAAAATTAGATGCAGTTATTCTAATCCGACGAATATTATGCCATTTGATACAATTTGCCTGTGAAATCGTCTCTCTTTCCAACCTTATACGATTTTCTGATTCAAATGCAAAAAGCGATAAAATTCTCTCCTTTTCATTGTGAGTGTCTATTGGACTCAAATCTGGCTTTTTACAATTCTCATCATAATTTGAATCCGGTCGCATAATCTTTCGTTTTTAACAGATCTTCTATTTGGATCATATTTCTTTGGTCTTTTTATATTTTTGTCGTGACGACTTTTTTCAACACTAATGATGTGCGAATCTGGAGTTTTTTGCATTATCCACTTTTGAAAACTATAATGAGCACGGAGAGTGTTATGCTGTAATACTGCAAATGGTGCCCTACTGGTATATGACTGTTTCTTCGAAAAATTTACCCGTCCTCCTCCAATAGTTTTGGCAATTAGTGCGTGCAAATGTTCAACTCGACTTGAGTCGACGTCATATAGGAAGCTTTTTGCATTAATTCGTAATCTACGGATAATTGAGCCAATTTTTTCCAAAATACCACACTCCTGCATCTCAGGCACCAAATTTTGTTCATCCGACTTTTCCTTATTACAAAAATAAGCATCACAATTTCTATGCTGACCAAATATGTAGAATGGAGCGTTATCAAAATCTTTTTGCAGCATAATAGTTTTCTCATGCAACGAAATATTCTCCATTTTTTTCAGAATTGTACAGCTTTAGTAATGCCAACAGAAATCCGTTTTAAATTTGAGCCTAACATTTTTCGAAATCTTATTGGAAACGTAGTATTTACTACAACCTCTCTCATCTTTTTACGATAATTACGTAGTAAATGATTTCGACATTCGATTTTTTCAATGTGGGTGTTTTTGTAAGTTCTAGCATCAAGAATATTTTATAAACATTGCTATCGCCATCGGCTATTATCTGATTGTAACGGACACCATATAACTTTTCACTTTTTTTTAAACCTTCAAGTATCAATTCCGCTTCCATACCAGTTGAGTAACCTCTATAGTTTGCATTGCAAACATATTCAGGTACCGTTTCTGGTGAGTGCTTTGTACATACTACACAATATTTGTTCGCGACTTTGCTCCATACAACCTTACCCGTATCATGTGCAACAATTGATGCGACTCCTGATAAAGATGAATAATCGCTGCTACTCCCATATGTTCGTTTTGAAAAACAAGCATCCGCTGAAACAGTCAATAACGGAACACCATCGATATCTTGGTTATGTTTTGCAATTGTAATAGTTTTAGCTTCCATAGCAGCAATCTGCATTTCATTTTTACCGGCAGATGAAATATCAATTTGCACTTGGTTTTGGATTTCCCCAAAAGTTTTCGTTGACATATATGGAATATTCAGCACCGCAAGAAATTCTTCTGTCTGCATGATACCTGCACCAATTGCAATACCGCCGACAACAGATAAATAATTTAAATTTAAATGTGCATCGTCTGTCGAACAAGTGTCGAACGAAAATTCAGCATTACACATATTACATTTAAAAAAAGCTTTGAATTTAAACCACGCCTATGTTCTCTCAATATAACCAAATTTGATAAGTTACAATTAAACAAACTTGAGTGCATACTTATGAGCTTTAATTGTTCAAAAAAATTAAGCAATGAAACTATTCGGTTGCCTTCAATATGGAAAATTGAGTTTTTAACATTTGTGGAAATATTCTCCTGAGGTAATTCCGGGTTAATTGCTGAATTAATTGGGTCTGTTTCTGCAAAGTTTTCCATTTCGTTCATCTGAGAGTATGAGTCATTTTGAAGAACATTTAAAAAACAGTATGAGCTTTTCCCAAGAGTTTGGTACCGTGATGTGGATGATATAATTGTAGTTGTCAAAAGAAGTGTCTTACCATCTGTTTTCAACCACATAAATAGCATAAACCGATTTATTAAATTCACCATGGACACATAGGCAGACAATGTCTTAAATTAGGAAATTTAATACATTGTGTGATATCCAGGAGGATATCAAAATCATAAGAACGCACAATAAGAAACTCAAATTTGGTATTTCAAGAAAGCCATCCTGTACAAAGATTCATTACAATAGATTATTTTCCTCATATCACCCACAAACAAGCCAGCAACTTTCCGTTCAATGGCTCACCGACTTTTTAGTATCCCAATGGAACCACCATTTGGAATTTATTGAGGAGATTAAATTTATAAGAAAAACCGCAGTGACTAATAGTTATTCGGTGGATTATTCTGACAATATTATCAATAAACATAGAGTCAAAAACAACAGATTTCTTTTATCCACATTGTCAACTTGTAAGAAACCTGTTAAAGGCCGTATAATCTTACCATATTCCCCGGCAATCATGAACAAACTTTTTTTTTTTTTTTTTTTTTTTTTTAATAGTGCCAATGGCTTTATTCTTGAATCTTTCTAAAGAAGAAACTAACAAGAAGTATTCAAATCTTATAAGCTAAAATTATTATAGTTTTTAAAGTCTTAACCAGTGTTAATACTAAATATTAGACCTCATATATTCTTTATTTATGTGTTAACCTTAACTATTTCAATTACATAATTAAATTAAATTAAATTAAATTGTCGCAAGTCCAAGTGGATCTACTCTTCTAAGTCGTCGATACCTTGGTTGTTTTAATATATCCCTGGCCAATTTGTTGGGATGCACTTGTAATTTTGAGTAATATTTCGTACTGAACTCTCTGATGATTTCTTTAACGGTTTTAATACCAAGGTCGTCGTGTATGTTACTGTTTCGAATGTACCACGGAGCGATTGTAAAAGTTCGAAGTATTTTTGCTTGCATTCGTTGCAGGAGTTCTCGATTAGATGCGCTGGTAGATCCCCACAACTGAATTCCATAGGTCCAAATGGGCATAATTATCGCTTTGTATAGCAAAACTTTGTTGCGCAAAGATAATTTTGATTTTTTGCCTATCAGCCAGTACATTTTCGAGAAAGTTATTTTCATTTGGTTGCGCTTCGCTTCGATATGATTTTTCCAAGTTAGCCTTCGGTCTAGGTGTAAACCTAAGTATCTAACTTTGGTTTGTTGAGGAATATTTACACCGTTTAATTTGACTGGTGGGCAAGTGTTTTTGTTTAGGGTGAACGTGATGTGAGCTGATTTTTGTTCATTCACATTTATTCGCCATCTTTTTAACCATTCCTCAATTTTGCCCAGATGGTTTTGTAATTCTTTTGAGGCAGTGTGAAAGTTTTTGTGTGACATTAGGATTGCTGTATCATCAGCAAATGTTGATATTACTACTTTTTCAGTGCTAGGAAGATCGGCTGTGTATAACAAGTACAAGAGTGGTCCAAGGACGCTGCCTTGCGGAACACCTGCCCTAATATCATGTAAGCCAGTGGTTGATTCATTTTGTTTAACCATATATTGTCTTTGAAGAAGATAGTTCGTCAGAACTAAGTGAAACTGGTTTGGCAGTAGCTTTTTAATTTTATAAATTAACCCGTCATGCCACACTTTGTCAAATGCTTGAGCAACATCCAGAAAGACCGCAGAACAGTACTTCTTTTCCTCAAATGATTGTTTGATGATATTTACAATCCTGTGCACTTGCTCTATTGTTCCATGTTGATTGCGGAATCCAAACTGATGGTCTGGAATAACTTGACGCTCTTCCAATACTGGTTTAAGTTTCGTTAGTATCATTTTTTCGAATAGTTTTGATACTGTAGAAAGCATGCTTATTGGTCGATATGATGTTATTTCTGTTTCTTTTTTCCCAGGCTTAGGTATCATTGTGATAAGGGAAATTTTCCATTTTTGAGGTATATAACCAGTTCGCATGATTGCGTTGAAGATGAATGTTAACAGTTTTACGCATTTATCGGGTAGTTCTCTTATCATTTTCCCCGTAATAAGATCATATCCCGGTGCCTTTTTCGGGCTTATATGATCTTTTATTGCATTCCTTACATTTTTCCACTTAAACTTAATTGGCTTAAAGGGCAAACCTTTATTCGTTTGTTCGGGTAACTTAAATTTAGTAGTATCTTGATGAGGTGAAAATACTTCCTTTAGATGAGTAGCGAAAGCTAATGCTTTTTCTTCGTCGCTTCTTGCCCATTTTCCACATGTCAGTCTTATTGGTGAATTTGAATTAATTGGCCTTTTTAGATTCTTCGTTGCCTTCCATAAAGAGTAATTGGTCTTTTCGGTTGCCGAGAGTTCACTTAAATAGTTCTCTAAACTCTGGTTGTGCTCTTCCTTTAACGCAATTTTAAGAGTCTTAATAGCGCGGTTTAATTTCCACTTCAACAAAGGAGATTTAGATTGTTGCCATTGCCTCCTTATTCTTCGCTTTTCTTGAATAAGGTTTTGGATGTCACGGGGCAGTTTGTTTACTTTCTCAGTAATATTGACAGCGGGTGTTGACATTTTTGCTGCTCTCTCCAAAACATCTTTTAACATCTCAGCAGCCTCATCAATGTCAGATGGTGTACTAAGTGGAATATCTAGGGAAGTATATTGTTCGACTAGCGACCTGTATTGGTCCCATTTAGTTTGCTTATTTGTGAGACGATATGGCATTTCTGCCTTTATGACATCAGTACTTAACATTACTATTACAGGTGAATGATCCGAGGACAGATCGTAGCAGTTGGTTGCTTTAACATTTGTGCGTGCAATACCCTTCGTTACGCAAAAGTCAATTAGATCTGGAATCTTTTTTCTATCTGTTGGCCAGTAGGTGGGTTGACCTGCTGATAAGTAATCCAAACTATGTTCCTCTATCGCTTCAAAAAGTTGTCTTCCTTTAGGAGATGTTAGTCTTGACCCCCAAAGAATATGTTTGGCATTATAGTCTCCCCCCGCAAGAAATTTTTTACCTAACTGGTTAAAATAATCCATGAACTGAGGTTTTTTTATAGCGTGTTTTGGTGGGCAGTATACTGCCGATATTACACAGTCTCCAGGCCATTCATGCAGGCAAATGCTCGTTGATTGAATATGTTCTTGCTCGTATTTGTTAAGTTCATAGTGTTTTAACCTTCTTTTAATCAGTAAAGCTGTGCCACCATGTGCTTTGCCATCCGGATGTTTAGTGTCATAAATGGAATATCCATTAATTTTGAAATAGTTCTTATTAGTAAAGCGTGTTTCAGATATTAACATTATGTCAATATTGTGCTCGATGAGGAATGCTTGAACCTCTGTTTTGTGTTGCGCTAGGCCATTTGCATTCCATATGGCTATTTTAAGGATATTCATTTTTGATTTTTAACGACTACCTGCATCAGCATATTCATATTTTGCATCATTAGATCCATGGTTCTCTCCATCATTACCATGAAACTTTGCATCATATCAGTGAGCTTGTTTAAAGCTGAAGAGATGTTTCCTTCATCATTTTGTTGCACTTTTGGAGCAGTTCCTTTAAGAATGCTAGCGTAAGAAATTCCTTGATGTACGCTACTGTTGCTGGTTTCATTCTGCCTTTTACCTTGAATAATGTTGGACGACACTTCGGTAAACATTTTTTTCCCCTCTGATGATTGCAGTTTCAGCAACCGCTGTTCTTCACGCTGCCTAGGATTAATTCTTCGTTTCAGCTCTAGATATACTGGGCAACCTCTATAGTTTGCTGTATGATTTTCTCCGCAGTTGCTACATCTTTTCACAGAGGTGTCGGCTTTATTTTTTGTACACTCCTTTGAGTTATGTAATCCCCCACAGATAACACAGACATCGCTCAACGTACAATAAGTTTTACTGTGTCCGTATTCTTGGCACTTAATACACTGTATTGGCCCAAATCTTTTTCTGGGTTCCTCAACAGTGATTCTTCTATGCAAAAGGTATTTCAAGCTATAAATTTCATGCTTTCCTTTTGATAGTTTACCATCTAGTTCCAATTCCACGCGGAATAATGGTTGGGGCACTTTTTCTCTGCTAATGATGTTAGTTATATTTTTAGCGTGAAAACCTTTATCACCTAGGGCGGTGTGTATTTCGCTAGGGTCTACGAAGCTCTCGATCCCTTTGATTATCACAACTAGTCCTTTCTGGCTCTTTAGTTGGTAGGTATAGTAACGCTTACCAATTTTATCAAAATAGCTTATCAGTGATCTGTAAGCATCAATGTTGAGTGACTGGATTTTTGTTTCTTTAATGTTTCCTTTTTTCACTCCCGAAATGTAAAAATTACCATCTGTAATTTTATTGATTAAGATGGTAAGATTTTTTGAGGATTCTTCCCTCAAATAAATTGGTGGCGGTTTCTCCTTTTTTGGAATAATTTCCTCGGGTTGCTCTTCGGTTTCTACTAAACTTGAAAACCGATTTCCATTCACTAATTCGACGCTAGCTAGTCTAGTGAATTTATTCATGCTAACATTTGCCGCCGATTTAGGACTTCGTTTTCTTTTTGGTTGCACGGTTATGTATCGGTCAATACCTGTTTGCACTAAACACTGACCTACTTCAACTTCACTTGAATTTTTATTGTCGATTGACGACGATGCACTTATTTTATTTTCCATTAAATGTGGAATTGTTGCACTTTGTTCTTTTAATAAAATGTTTAAAACGTTTTTTGCAGGCGAAGCAATTTTTCCACATTCACTTGTTTTTTTTGTGGACTATGTTGCACGTTTTTTTTTGATTCCATAGGGTTATGAGAGTTCATTACCAAATCACTCGTAGACAACGATCTCTGCGGATTTGGCCAAGCTATTTTACTTGCAGGTGGAGATTTAAACATGGTGAACCATATTTCCACGACACAATATTTTATAATTGCTATAAATTATAAATGCTGACACTGGTTTTAAATTTTTTTTTTTTAAATTTTTTAAATAAAATTATTTCAAAGTAAGAATGTTTGCTTGCCAAAAGCGAATTCACAACTGAACAAACTGCAGAGAGTTTTTTAGAAACGTAATATTGAATTAGTCAATATACCATTCAATACAATTAAAAAATAACTAAATAACTATAAGGATAAGGATCCACACTTGCATCGTTCCTGATTGCCAGGATTCATATATCGGGCAAACTTCTAGAGAGTTTAGTACGAGATTCAAAGAAAGCAGACCGAACCAAATCGAGCGTCGCTGTACACATGTTTGAAAATAGCAACACAATAGACAACATAAATTCAAAAATTATAAAACTATACATCAAAAATGGAAACTGGATGCGTATGAGTCATATTATATAGCAACCACCGAACATTTGATGAACACCGATGACGCAATAGTACATTGCCTTTATTTAAATTAGTGGACTAGCACCAAAATTAGTGGCCCACCCCATTTCCTAAATCATAACGTAACCATAATTTTTTTTTATACCTGTCTAGTTGTTTCGAACCTAGATTTTAGTATAAATAGGTAATTTTGTAACTTTTTAACTTTAATTGCAAATAATTACCTGTCGATGATTTTTCTAAATTCGAAACTATCTACACTATACAAATCGAAAATCATAAATGCATTTATGTACATCAATTGTTTCTCTATCAATTTAAATTTTTAGCCGTTTATTTCGGCTGTCTGTAAATGTATAACATTTTATATATTTTTGAATACTATGTGAGTTTTGGTATAGTATATAATATTATGCATTCAATTCGCATTATATATAAAAGAAAAATAATGAAATTTCATTCTTTCCTTCTGTGTTTTACATAAATATGTAGTAGTACGTTGTATTATATACTCTAGTAAAAGAGAGGGTTTTGGTTATATACGTATAATATGACGAAAAAGTAGCGAAGAGAAGGCAATAGAAAGAATTTAATTTTTAGGTTAGTTTTGAAAAGAAAAATTATTTTAGTAAAGGACGCTCTTAAAGCGCAAACATTCTTCGTAAAACCGCGATTCCACAATGAAACATTCATTGTCAGTATTTTTTTTACTGTGAAACCAGAAATAGAGAAAAATCCTAAATTACTTTAGAGTGACAAAGACAATCGGTTTTATTTTTTTTTTGTTGTAACAACAAAATCAAAATACAAAAATAAACAAAAACGATTGTCTTTGTCGCCCTAAAGTAATTTAGTATTTGCTTCTCCTTCTAGTTTAACAGTAAAAAATACTGACAGTAAATGTTTCATTGTGGAATACCGGTCTTATTAAGAATTCTCAAACATAAAGAATTGATTTGTTTTATTGGATAATTCGTTTATTAGATAATTCATATCAAATTCAGTCAAAACTGACTGGGAAAAAGGCAAAACGGCAACCGTGGACATTGACTTAGAAATACTTTTTCTTTTTATGAAATCTTTAAAATTTTGGCAATTTTAATTTTTTTTAATTATTAAAAGTTTAAACTAATTATATTTTTAGTTTATCAATTTAAAACTTAATTGAAAAACTATTTCAACGAAACAAATTCAATTCAACAATTAATAAAAATTAAAAAACTGTCAAATCTACAATTGTTTTTTATTATTCGTTCATTTTACTAAAGTCGAAATTCAAGACAAGCCACCTATTTTGTAAGCCACCTATCAGTAATCTATAGAGTTTTAAGTTATTTTTTTTACCCCGTTAATATACATTTTTATAGTTACTGCGTTTTTTACTATAAATAAATTCATTTTCTTTCACAAATTCGATTAAAAATGTTTCCATCGTTTAAATTTTTTTCTTGACAATCTGAAGTTCTCAATTACAGCTAATTTTAAAAATTATATCATAAAGTAGGCAAAAATTAATTTTTTTTGAGTTATCAACACTGCTGCTTCGCGTTTTTTCTTTAGAATTACAGACAACTTGAGGAAAAACGCATACTATGCGGAATATATGTATTTTATTTCATATAAAGTATCGTATCCTAATTAAAACGCGAGTTTATTCCCGCGTTTTTCCGCACGTCTTTTTCCAGCATTAATGTAACAAATGAGTTTTAGCATTCTTTGGAAAAAATATAAAGACTAAAATATATCTAAGTTAAATGGTTTGCTTAGCAAAGTTAAGCAGCTTTTCCAATAAACTTCAAGATGTTTGTAATGACAAATTTGCTAAACATCATGGGCGTTAATCAAGCAATCTACCTTTTTATTAACTATAAGATTGTAGGTTTATAATGATACATTTTAAATAACTAATTTGTAGACAAAAAATATATAAATTAATTAATATAAAAGTTTTAAAAGTGACACGAAAAAGTCACCTAGTTCTGTAAGGCTTAGTTTGATTGTCGTTACGGCCCGGACCAGCAATGGCCTTTTAATATTTTTTTATATTTGTATTATGTTTGTAAAAATTAGTTTATTTAGACAAACATAAGCAAGCAAGTTAAAATCCTTTGACAAAATGAAATCTTAAACCTGACTACATTTCAACAGAGACTAAGTAGAAAATAAACCAAATAAGATGAATAAAAAAAAAGGAAAATTATTCTGATTTAATGTTATTTTAATTTGGATTTTATGACAGTGTTGAAAACTATATTTGAATTTTAAGTAGATATCAAAAGAAATGTTAAAGTTTTTATAAAATAAAACTAAAATCTCTAAGATATTTAAAGATAAAACTTACCAAAACAATTTCAGTTTTTATTATACGAGTGTCGTATGATTAGTATCTTTGTTAGATTCAATCATTTTTTGTTGCTTAGTTATTTATTTAAGGCAATTGAAATATAGATAATGCAGTAGCTTTTCATCATAATATAGAAATGGCTTCGTTTAATTTCGGTTGTTCAATATTTTATTGGTTTATTTCAAGGAAAAGTGACCCACTACCGAAACTGAAAGATGTAGATGGTTGAAATTGTTCAAAAATGTATGGAAAAAAGCATTGGTTTAATTTATTGGTGGAAAATCTTTTGCCAAACCCAGTTACTTATAATACAACCCTCGTATATACAAAAGTTTTATGCATACGTATTTCTTTCCAATTTTTATTGTTATTTGTTTTTGAAATTTTCATGATATTCTGAATAAATTTTCATATCCTTACGACGATACACAGTTCTAAATATTTAAAAAAGTTCAGATAATAACAATACCAATAAAAAAATAAAGTGACGGCAAATAACAATTTTACGTTGAGTTAAATGGTTAGGTATGCCACTGAAAATTGAACGGTTGTGTTTGTGTTATAACTTAGTTTTCAACATTCATTTGTTGTTACCGTATTATCTTATTTTTTTGTGTTTTATGCGAAGCCTCTGCAAAAAGTGAAACTTTTTTTTTATTTGTTTTATCAAATGGGTTAAAACTTGGAAAAATAAAACTTTTTTGTGTTTGTATTTTTCTATTTTGTTTGTTAAATATTTAAGCTGAATTATTTATTAGGTAAGGTGAGAATGTATGATAAAATAGTTAATTATTTTGTTTTCTAAAGTAAACACTGGGACATACTTATATACATAATCACTTAATTAATGATTAGTTCAGTAGTAATTTCATGGTGTGAATAAGTAATTAGTGTATTATAATTATTAGAACGAATTTTACAAGCCATTGCTGGCGGTTGAAGTTTAGTTGAATATACCAATTAATATTATGTTTGGTTATACACGTTTTTGACCAGCCAAAACCTTTAAGCCGCGTATCCACTATAGAGTTTTTTACGTAGAGCTAGAGAACTCTTTCGCGTAGAGTAGGGTATACACCTTGTACAGCTCTACAGTAGAGCTCTGCACGCACTCAAGGTGAGAGTTCTATTGCGTAAAAACTACAGTGTATACGCTATTGTTTTAGGTTTTGTAGAGCTCTACATTACCTCTACACTCTATCTAGCGTGTTTGATAAAGTTTTTTGCTCTACAGTAGAGAAAGTAAATGTATAGGTCCACGTAATTTAAAATTTAATTTGTCATTTGTTTTGAACGCATGTGTGCATTGACAATTAAATATTTAAAGACATTTCTATTTGCATTTCGATTTCAATATTGTTGAAATGTTTAAAATAATGTGGTTAGGAACCAATTGAATTTTTTCATAACACACCTATACCAAACCTATTCTATTTTATTACGCAAAATGACACCGATACTAAAAAAATCCCGCGGCAAGTGTGACGTTAATTTGTGGACAAAAGAGAAAACGTTGCAATTGATTACATTGTTCGAATCCTATAGTGATTTATGGAACGCTTCAAATCAACTATACTGCAATCGGTAAGTGAATTATTCAATTTTCTCATTTAATTTAATAATTTAAATGTTATTCTGTTCTTTGAGTAGCAATCACAAACAAAAGCTTCAAACGGAATTTGCTGCGGAAATAGAAATCGATGTCACAGAAGTCACCGCCAAACTGCATAACCTACGATGCCAATATAATGGGGAACTTAGAAAATCAAAATTGAAGAAAAGTGATTCGGGAACGGACGAATTGTATGTGCCTCGTTGGGAATATTTTAATACATTGAAGTTTTTATCAAATGCTGGTCAGTCATGCAATACTATCTCAAACTTAGTGAGTTTAGAAGTATCATTTTATTTACTAAGATTTAAATAAAATTTTCTTTAAAACAAGATTATATATGTCCATACTGCCATGGGACTTCTCCTTCCGAACTGACAAAATATTCTTGAAAAATATTTTAGATTTCTTTTACATTCATTGGTGGGTTGCGGTCATGGTCTGAGCTCAACGCTCGAAATTCGCCATTTACCTCTCCTCGCCATCTGCCCGGAATAGTTTGGCCATTTTCTGCTTCTCGATCAAAATCAATTGATGTGGCGTTTTTCATCAAAAAGTTATGCAATGCACAAATTGCTAAAACAATTTTAGTTGTTTTCTTTTCGTCCAAGTTTATTGGCTTTAACAGCACGTAGAATCGAGTAGACATAATTCCAAACAGATTTTCTGCAACTCGTCTAGCTCTGGAAAGGCGATAATTGTAGATTCGTTATGAGGTCCACTTAAATTCCGCAGCGGATATGGCTTCATAATATAAGTTTTTAATGCAAAAGCATCATCTGCACATGTGATACAGCTGGACAATTTTCTGCCAACGGTCGAGGGGGTAGAATGTGCAATTTATTTTATGCCAATGCATCCGATAGTGTACATTGATTAAATACTCCTCCATCAGAAACGCGACCTTTGCACCCTATGTCCATATAAATTGTTTTATTGTTTGCATTGGCTTGTGCCATAAGTACGATGCTGTGTGTTCCTTTATAGTTATAGTACATACTAACACTATTTGGTGACGCACACATAACTATATGTTTTCCATCAAGACTACCAAAACAATTTGGAAAATTCCATTTTTTTTTTGAATTCATCGATGTGCTTCATCCACTCTTCTTCTGTATTTGGTACCTGAAATATTAAACAAAAAACTATTAATTTATTAATAGGAAATTGAGAAAGAAATTTCATCGGAATACGTCATTACGAGCGGTGCGGAATCACATTCTGAAATAATTTCACCAAGGTCACAAACTAGTTCAGATATTGTATTTTCACCACATGAATCGTATCGAAAGAGAGAATTTGATTCGAAAGCCAATTTACAAAAGGAAAATCTTATGAGTAATGCTACTCTAAATTCTTGGCAACCCTGCGGATTCGCATCAAATCTTTACCGATTACATTGCTGACCAGTTAAGAAGTATGCGGAAACAAAACAAAAGTGATTGAAACTGATTATCCAAAAAGCAATTATCACAGTGCAAGAAGAACCTGAATCTACTCATTCCTTCGGCAGTTTCATCGCCATTGCACACTAAATCGATTACTCCAGATCCTTATTCACTATCAAATGAACAAGCCGCATCGCCATCAACAACATCTACTCCACTTAATAAGTTAGAAGCATTCTCACAAGATATTTGCGTCAATCACAAATGTAACAACAACGCCAATTCCAATATTTTTAATTATGATCTTAGGCACAAACGCAACCAATAATTTAGTTAATATGTAGATAATTAATATAAAATAAAATAACTTTACCTTCAAATATTTGTCTGCTAAAACACACTTGCGGAATTATCCTTCCAATCGTGCAAACAGGAATGCGAAAAAGATACACCAGTGAATGATAACTGTCCCCTGTAAGGGGTATAAATAGGTTATAAATAGTGTTTACAATTCCACTCAAAAATAAATATGTAAATTAATATAACTGTAGCAAGAAATCTTAATGTGACTGCCAATCTTTCTCCGACAGAAATAGATTTTCTTAAGTGTGTATTTTTCTTTTGAATGATCGGAGTTACCAGTTGCAGTAACATATTGGAATTACTGTATGACATTCGTAGAAAATTTTCATAGGCGTTGGTATCGTGTTCCTTAATTTCATTCATTAGTCCACGGTAAAATCCAGTGTTTGGTTTCTTTTCGCGATCCACTCGCGCTCCCAACACTTTCTTTTTTTCTTATTTTGTTCTTCAAGTAAAAAATAACGGCACTATCTTATTTTAGGTGAAAACTCATTTTAATTTGTTTTTTATATCTAACTTATATGGTGTGTAGTGTGGACGCACGAACGGAAGACTGAAAATAAAAAGTCTGAAAATAAAATATTATAATCGAAAATAAAATATAGTAGTAGCCGAGAGCTCTACCGTAGAAAAAAATAGGTCTACAGTAAAATAACATAGCTCTACCTAAAATGTCTCTACGGCTTCTCTACGGAAAGCGGTAGAGTCGTAGAGATGCTCTATAGTGTAGTCGTAGAGATGCTCTATCACTACTTGTAGAGACTCTACACTCTACGCTCTACCGAAAAAACTCTATAGTGGACACTTGGCTTTAGAGTGAAAAAATGCTAATGCAAAGTATTAATCGTTAAAATTATTCACGAAGTGTTGGAGCTTGTGGTTGCCGTTGGCTTATTTTTATAATTTTTATTATTATCGTTTCGAAAAAGATATGTTCAAGTCTCTTCTTGGATGAAGCGCAAGCATTTGATCGTGTATGGTACAAAGGATTAGAGCAAAAGTTACATCGAGATCTTCCCAAACAGTATTAAGAAATCTTAAAATCTTACATAACCGACAGGCATTTCTGTGTAAAATATAAAGATGAATATTCGGATCTAAAGAAAGTTTCAGCAGAAGTGCCGCAAAGAAGCATCCTGGGCCCCATCTTATACCTCTTGTACACACGAGACATACCACTAATGAATGACACAACCAAAGCTACATTTGCTGACGACACAGCAATTTTTGCAGTTGGGAGTAATGTAACGCAAGCTACAGAAAAATTTAATAAAATTTAACGATTAATACAGGTTAGTAACTGGATGAAGAAATGGAGAATTAAGCTCAATGAAACAAAACCGGTTCATGTGGATTTTACTAATAAAACAAACTATGTCAGTATACCAATCGTAGTAAACTCCAAACAAGTCCCTTATGCAAATACAGCAAAATATCTAGGGATGACGCTAGATTTAAATGGCCAAACTTAAATGAGAAGAACATGTCAAAAAGAAAAATAACGAATTAAACATCAAATACAGGAAAATGTATTGGCTCATAGGTAGAGACTCTGAACTATCTATACATAATAAAGTGCTCATAAATCGGCAAACTCTGAAACCTGTGTGGACTTACGGAGTACACCTTTGGGTCTACAGCTAGTTGTCTATGGCTGTATTAGGAAAACGAACGTTAAGATAACGGAGACGTATCAAAATAAAGTACTTCGGAATATTGCAAATTCCCCGTGGTACAATCGAAATGAGACCTGCACCGTGACTTAAAGATTGAAGAATTTGCAGTTTATGCTGCCAAACATGATTCACTCCTTCAACAACATGAGAATATCGAAATACGTCGTATGCTGGACTGTCCTTTAGCAATACGACGCCTACAAAGAACCAAACCAATGGATCTAGTGATTGCAAACTAAAATAATACTTGCTATAATAAGCAAATATTTATTTGCAAGTATTATATTTGCAATATTATACAAGTATTTTCTTTGCGACTAGCCATTGGGCTTTATCCAAACAAATGTGATTTAAATTAAGATAGAAAAATTGCTAGATGACTTATATAATAAGTCAGTTGTAATAATAATAAATATAAAAAAATTTACAAATCGGGCAACGTTGTTAAACATCGGCTAAGTACTAGAGGCGAGTAGATTACACTATAAATATTCAATATGCAATGAATAAAACAGAAGGAAATAATACCCCAGGTGGTACACCAATGGAAACATTGGGCAATCCACTCTTCAATGAGACTGGTCCTAAGGATTTTGGGGAGGGCCGATCCTTGCATATAAAATACAACAAGAATATTGAAGTATTAAAAAGCCCGTTCCAAAGGCGAGGAAGGGTTACTAGATCTCCTGAGAAAACTATTAATTTCTCACTTGAAAATCTGAATATAGAGCAATTCGAAAATAATAAGGGTGCAACAGCAGCACCCCAACAAGCAGGTATAACAACCTCATAAAATTATACTAAAACATCTGTTCTTGAAAGTAGTGCTTCCGAAAAAGAGCGAATGTTATATAAACAATGGCAACAAGTAACTGATGAAAAAATCAGCAAAGCATTATTATTCTCAATTTACCACAACAAATTGACGAACTACAAAAAGAAATGATGTAATTAAAGCAGCAAAAAAACGAAGCTAGGCCATCAATGGAGCAGAACCAGAACCATACTATCAAATTTACTGTCAACAATGGTAAATGTCAAACCGAAACACCAATGCTACAGAACCAAAACATCAATTCTAAGCTTAATAACAACGTTGAATATCAAACCAATGAGGAAGACTTAGCTAAAGAATCAGAATGGGTTCGTTATAAGTCTAAAAAGCAAAATAAAAAGAAAAGGTAATAATACACCGTCACCACCACAAAAACCACAAACATTGGATCAAAATACTGAGCCTCAAAAGGTTAAGAGAAACGTCAAAGCAGATAAAAAAATACCTCCCTCACCACCTATCATAGTAGATGATGTTAAAAATTATCACGTATTCTATGATATAATTAAGACGAGTGTTTCAGAAGAATCATTCATCACTAAATTGATGAATCAAAATAAAATAAGCATCAACGTAAATAGCGGAGATGCATATAGAAACGTAAAAAAAACTTTAAGCGAAGGGTCATTTATCTTACACTCGTATGAAAATAAACAAGAAAGGCCAATCAGAGTCATGGCAAGGAACTTGCATCATACATGTAGCACAGAATGAATTAAAGATGAATTCTCATCAAAACAATTTAAAATAATCAGCGTAATTAACAAAATTAGCTGGAGAAATAAAAAGAAGCTAGACATGTTTGTATTAGCATTCAGCTGTGAAGGAAATATAACTTACATTTATAAGATCTCTAGTTTATTGGGTTACAAAGAGAAAATTCAACCACTTATAAAATCTAAACTAATTCCGCAATGCAAAAGATGTCAAGCATATGGACACACGCAAAAAAGTGTGGTAAACTTCCAAGGTATGTTAAATGTGCCGGACACCATCCAACTGGAGAATGCGACAACCCGCAAGTTCATCTAAAGTGTGTGCACTGTGGATAAGGTCATCCTGCTAATTATCGAGGTTGTATTGTTGCAAAGGAAATCCAGAAAATTAAAATCCAAAGGATGAATAAAGCTCAAATGCATGGTCAGGCAAATCGACACGAGAGGCAGACAGAACAAGAAAATGAACAACCATATGGCTGCCAACTAAGAACTGAAGGTATTACATATGCCGACGTAACAAAAGGCGTAGTCAAAAACCCCAGCAAAAATCACTAAATGTGGACATCAGTCAAACATTACAAGATATTCTCATGAAACTAACAAAATTTGATGAAACGCTACAAAAATATGAAGATAGAGCATTGGGAGCTAAACCCAAATCCACACAGAAATTAACAGCACATTGAAAATCATGTCATGGAATGCTAATGGTTTGCTTCGGCCTCAGCAAGAACTACAAGCAGTCCTCGACATTGAGAATATAGATGTGTCTTATTTCAGAAACACATTTTACTAAGCAATCCCACATAACATTTAAAGGCTATTGCGTATATCACACTATTCATCCAGATAATTCAGCCTGAGGAGGAAGTGCAATTATAATAAAAAAAATATCCAACATTTTAAAGAAGCAAAGTAGTAAAAAGAAGAAATTCAGGCCACAGTGGTTTATATACAAACCAACAACTTTCCTATTGTTGTTGCAGGATTGTAGTGTCTACCAAGACATTCTATTAAAAACAAACAATACTCAGAGTTCTTCAAGCGTCTGGGAAAAACGTTCATAATAGGTGGTGATTTGCAAAGAATACTTACTGGGATTCAAGATTAACTACAACTAAAAGAAAAGAATTACTGATTGACATTAAAAAAAATAGATGTGAATCCATTTAAACAGGAAAACCAACATATTGGCCAACTAACCCAGGAAAAATACCTGACCTGATCGATTTTATTATAATCAAAAATGTTTCTAATAATTTTATGAAAATCGAAGAAAGCCAAGATATGAGCTCAGATCATTCTTCAATAGTCCTAACTCTAAGCGAGTATATCATCCATCCAAAAAGGGGATAATCCAGTATTAATCAAAAATATTCGGACTGGGAAAGTTTCAAAGTACACCTTGAACAAAGAATATTTTTTAAAGTTCCGTTACCGAGCAATTGGCGCAGTGGTTAAAGCTGCGGTGTTTGGGCCGGGAGGTACCGGGTTCGAATCCCAACGGGGGAGGGTTGCAAAAGGGATTTTTCATCACCTGATTACGATCGTGATGACGATGAACACAATTATGACACCCTGTTGGAGTGCAGAATCCATGGGCCGAACCATCTTCCATGTCAGTACAGGCTGGGTGGAGCAATGCAATGTGCAGATGGATTTAAAATCGAACCTGTATTCATGCGTCCTCGATTTGGCTGGTGACGGCGTAAGGTAGGACGTTAAAAATTAACCGAAAAGAGTTGGGTGAGCTTACGTTAATGCCAATTACCGTAAGGCCAATAATGCCAATCCAACCTATCAGGAAAATGGATGGAACATGGGCAAGGAAAAACAAATAAAAAGCAGAAGGATTTGCTAATCATCTTGAAAATATATTTCAACCTCATGAATGCCAATTACGAGAAACATTGGATGAAAACATAATACAAATTCTCAAAGAAGTCACACCTACATCATCTACTGAAGTAGCGAACGAAATTAAAAACAATTTAAACGAAGAAAAGCTACGTTAAAGTTAACTAATATCATAAATGCTGCATATAGGTTAAAATATGTGCCAAAACTTTGGAAAGTGGCTGAGGTTATCATGATTTCCAAACCAGGAAAACCGCCACATCTAATAACATCATATAGGCCTATATCGTTGCTGCCGATAATGTCTAAACTCTTTGAAAAGTTACTATTAAAACGACTCAAACTAATAATTGAAAAAAATAACCTAACTCCGAATCACCAATTTGGTTTTCGCAGTGAGCACTTAACTATTGATCAAGTGTATAGAATAACCAATATCATTGAAAAGACTTTAGAAGAGAAAAAAGTCTGTTCGGCAGTATTCCTTGAAGTAGCGCAGGCCTTTGACAAGGTTTGGCACGAAGGTTTAATCTACAAACTCAAATTAATCCTACCTAAACAGTACAGCATAATACTGGAATCATATATAACAGAAAGATATTTCAGGCTTAAGCAAGAAGATGAATATTTTGAGCTTAAGGATATAAGAGCAGGAGTTCCACAAGGAAGTGTAATTGGGCCACTTCTGTATTTACTTTACACCCGAAATGTTCCAATCCCACAAAACAAAAGGATAGCCACTTTCGTCGATGACACAGCTATCATGGCAGTAGGTGAAAACAACTCAGATACAACAGAGAAATTACAAACCGTCATATAGAGCAAGTACATAACTGAACATAAAATTAAATGAAACTAAATCTGTACATGTCGACTTTACAAACAAGAGATTAGTACATAAATCAGTATATTTAAATAATCAAGAAATACCACATGCAAACACTGCCAAATATCTTGGTATGACATTAGACGCTAAGCTTCGATGGAAAGCTCATGTAAAAAAAAGAAACGAGTTGGGATAAAAATACAATAAAATGTATTGGTTACTGGGAAGAAACTCTCATCTATTAATTCCAAATAAGTTTTTGCTTTACAAACAAATACTGAAGCTTGTTTGGGCTTAAATGTATTGGTTACTGGGAAGAAACTCTCATCTATTAATTCCAAATAAGTTTTTGCTTTACAAACAAATACTGCAGCCTGTTTGGACTTATGGTGTACAGCTGTGGGGATGTACCAAACAGAGCAACAAGGATATTATCCAACGATTCCAAAACAAAATGGCATGAATTCATCTAGAAACTTACATATTTGTTTCACAAATTGAAATCTTTTAACTCAGAGAAACGAAAATGGATGATTATTAATAACAATGTCTACCTGCAAGCAATCGGTCGTTTTGAGATTGTGACGAGTAATGTTATGTAAGACCACATTTTGGTGAACAAACGCAGCTACACCAGTTCATCTATGTATATCATTGCAATTTGCGTACGTGTTATATCCATCAATATTGTAATTATTAAGTTCGTTGCTATTTATCCAAATTTCGCTTAGAAAACATAATATAGGCTTTCTGTCAAATTTATTCAGATGCGCAAGAAAACTATCAAAATTAGCACGAAGTGATTTAATATTTTGTAATATGATAGAGCTTGATTCTACAAATTGAGGAACGTTATTACTAAGTGTATTAAGGTTACAAGAATTTATATGTGAAGCATTATTAGGTACACGGTTGCTTTTCAAAATCAAAGGAATATTTTTTAAATTAAAATCAGCCATTAAATAATTTTACTAAGATCATCTTTTGATTTTATAAAAACAACCGGGTCACCAGAATTTTTCCTTAACATTACATTTCCATATCTTATCCATAAAAATTTATAACTTTTTAGGTTCTTCAACGTTTTTGCTTCCTTTAATAAATTACGACGCAATGTTGTAAGGTCTTCGCTAAAATAAACGTTACAGCCATTGTTAGCTGCTTTTAGTTTGTTAATATTTTCCGACATCAATTTGAAAATCTGGTTTATAATATTCCTATTATTGAACTTTATCAATATAGGTAAAACACTGTTGCTTGCTTTTAATTTTATACAGCTAATAAATTGTTGATTTGATGCATCAATATTAAGAGTTTGCTTTAAAAAATTTTGCAAAGTACTATTTAATGGTTCAGCTTGATTTTGTAAATTATGTAGTATAACAGAATTATGACGTTTTTGTTGTTTCATGTCGTCAATTCGATTTTCCAATACCGTTAGTCTATTTATTAGATCCACTTGAGTTTTTTCTATTAAATCAATACGTTCAACAGCCGATGCTATATATCTCATCTGCTCCATTATCAAATTGAAATTATTATTGCTCTCGTCAGAATTTTTGTGTATGTTTGTTTTAATATCCTCTATTTTAATCAAAATTTGTTTTAATGTTGCTGATATATAATCATTATTAGCGGCATTCATGACAGATAAGGTAGTTTTAATAGTTTTAGGACTAGCAGCAAAACTTTCTTCATTAACAGACCCTCTTGCATTTCTTTTGAAAGTAACACAATTTGATCCCAACTTTTTTTTTCTTTAATCCCAACTTTTTTTTCTTTAAGCAAATAGTCTAAATCATTTTACTTAATTCGACACATGTAGCATGATAAACGTATGAGCAATTATTACACTTAATGTTTAATTTTTCACGACGAATAACTCGTTTGGTACAGATACTGCACTTCAACATATTTATTTATGTAAACAATTTTATTAGTATAACATAAAACTTATTCACAGATTTACTGTTTTCTATTTTTCTATAATAAGAACAATTTAAAAAATTAAAATAAAAAATACAAATTAAAATAATTCGAAATTTTCGATGTGCACCCAACAACATACGAAAACAGAATGATTATTTTATGTTGATCCATTTTTGAAGTTTAGAACCAACATTCCTATACTCCTCATATTAATTGAATAATTTGTCCACATTTTAATAAATTTTATCACAAATAACACAAATAACAAAACACAACACTAACAAAGTTTTCACACAAACGAATTACATAATATACCCCGAAAAAACTCAACTTGAAGTGGAGATAAAATTATACCGATTTTTTGGGTGCACCCTGTATTTTAAAAAACAATAACAACAAAAAAAATCATGTTCTACAAAAATATTTGTTTAACAAAACTACAAATTCAAAACATAAAAATTATAAAATTACAACAAGACTGGGTATATGACTAGGTTTGCCACCCGTCCTCCTTTGTGGAGGACAGTCCCCCTTTCGTAAGAAATTGCCTCCATCCTCCACGAACACAAAAATGTCCTCCACCAGAAAAATAAATATAATTTTTATAAAGCGCGACCCTGGAATGTAAATAACAAAGAGAAGGACTGGAAAAGAACGACCATACGGTAGTGAATGTGAACGAGTAAAGATGGGCGAATGGTTATATTAAAAGAAAATTAATAATAATAGAAAGAAAGAAAACAAGAGAGAAAAGCATGTGAATAGATTATCGACAAGTAAACGCATAATGGTGAAAGACCGATCTCCTCTAACGATTATGGAAGGTCTACTTCAGGTTTATCATCAGGATTTTACCAGGTAGCGATGAGTCTAGAATAATCCAAATGCAATACCCATAACCGCTTTTGTTACTGCTGTTGGACATCATAAGTTTCTAAGGCTGTCTTTTGGGTAGGCCAATTCTCATCTATTTTCCAGAATGAATCCCAATTATGAATCCCAATTAGGACATGAAGTGTCAGGCTCGCTAGTTACACTTGGAAGATAAAAAACAGATACCGACGTAAATTTTCCACAGCCTTAGAACAGAACTCCGATACGACTATAGTTTATGGAATTGGCGGGATCCTATCGAACAAGAAGTGGTTACCGATGCATGAACGAAAAGGTTAGGTGGATTTGTGTTGCAAGTCAATTTTTGTGCAATGTCGACCAGGAGTACAAATGAAGCATGTGGTGGTGCTGAGTCAGAATATAAACGGTGTGGAAGAACTGATGCATCCGGCCAGTTTACTTATGTTCGTAAGACTGACGCAGGATGCATAAATGAGCCATTCCTAGAATGATCAAGTGGAGATTCGCCTAACTAAATATCAACTATATGGGATATGTGGAGTTTAGAAGACATTAAAGATGCTCTAGAGAAATGTTTAATGTATGGCAGCTTGCATCGAGTGGGAATATACAAAAGCATTATCAGGACACAAAGAAGGGGAATTAGATCCGATTGATAAGATACCAATATCATTCAATACCGTGCATATAAACCATATATGACTTTATTGCCTGCTAAAGATAGAACTATAATAGCTGATAGCTTTATCAGCTTCATATTTATATTTCAGCTTTATATTTCATTAGTGAAGATTTGTCAAAATGGATGTGTATGGATGTGTATGGATTGTGTATGCCTCCTCTGGCATTTTCCAAAGTTGGCAAGCCTATATATGACCCATATACCAATATTGGTCTCATATACCAAATTTGTGATTTCACGTAATTTTCACCATATATTTTATAATCATGTGTATTGCTTTGGAAAAAAAACTTATTATTCGAAAAAAATTTACCAAACCAAAGCATGGTTTGCTTTTTTTTTTTTAAATACGATCATATATTTCAGTTAAAATGGAGTATGTCGAAATATATGATTTCGATAATGTACATGATTTCGGCTTACCACATCAATGTGAAGAAGATGATGACCAAAAATCTTTAAAATCACCAAAATCTGTAATAAAATCTCAAAAATTTGAAAACATCAAAAAAATTGAATTTTGAAACCAAAAGACACGACATAAAATAAATTAGACATGTCAAATATTATCTCTACACAAATTTTTAGCGCGATATTTATCGGTACATTTGTGGAGACGACGTTAAAATTTAGCTTAGTTCAAGCTCCGTACCTAGCATTAACAGTAAATTCTTTGTTTTTTTTTTGTTGTAACACAGATTTAATTGTTTTATTTATAGAAACATGTAGTTTTCTCATATTTTCACTTAATCATGTATTTTTTAGAATGTATAATAATTAAGTATGTATATAATAAGTAATTTTTAATGTATTCCCTATTCTTTTTTGTATGATCTTGTCATATTTTGTATAAGCTTTGAGCTTTTATATGAGAGAGTCATTTAATAAATAAATAAATAAATATAAAAAAAAAACAATGCAAAGATTAAAGTTGTAGAAACTATAACGACGGCGGTGACGTGTCGTTATTTGAATTATTCAGATTTGGATGTTGTGCGAAGCAAAGCTCAGTTTCGATCTGATGAGGGATCGTAAATAATTTTGGTAAAAATTATTTGTCATCTCATCAGGCCATGGCGACCGAGTGCTATGTGTAATAGCTACTTTACGCTCTATATATATTTATGTACAGTGTACATGTAGCGTTAGCGAATTATATGAAAATTGCACGAAATATCTGAATAATTTTAATTGTGTGTGTAGCGATGGTCGCTACAAAACTTAATATATTGTCTGTCATCCAAGCTTTTGAGTTTGCAAAATTATTTACCATTGCATTTTCCTTGTTCGGGTTTTTAGGATATCCTGCTTTATATTAACATTAGAAGTTATTTGAATGCCTCGTGCCTGCAGGAGCTATATTTAACTTATTATCGGATTATTATTGTTTTGCACCTTTACATGAATGACAAAATGTTTTGCTTAAATAAAAATACAAAAAATTTCATTTCTAAAGTACGAGTACAAAAGTGAAATGATACCGGAATAATAAAATTGTTATAAAACTTATATAAAATAAATTATTTTGTTGAAAATAACTTCTGGAACTGAAGGCAAAAACGTGTGTCAAATTAAGTGATTATACAAAATAATAAAATTTTACGAAATGTTCATATTAAAAACTTTTTTAATTTTATTACAATCCTTTTGTGAAAACTGAATTTTAGTTTTCTTCGTTTGTTGGTTGCTTGAATATAAATTTTTCATTGAAAGTAGACTTATTTGATTTGAAAATAATTTTATTAAGAAGATTGTTACCATATTACCGTTTGAGCTTGGAATGTTCTGAAAATAATGAAAATAACAAATAAATCGATTGTATATCATATTTGGTATCGATTGGGATAATTGCGCTAGAACGTGATAGATTTTTAAAGTTTGCGATGTGCAAATCCTAAATAAAACCGAATTTGTATCAAGTGTACCAATTGTCTAAGTTAACCTTTATTATCACCTTCACATTACTTACTCACTGCAGTCGCATTTTTAATCGATTTTACCATTGGAGGTAATAATCGTACAATTATTCCATTCGATGATAATTCGATGACAATGTTTATTTACGAACTTTAAAATAACTTCTGGCTGGCTTAAATGTTATTGTTGCTATTTTATAAACTTTATTTTGTTTTAATTATTTAATATAATTAGTTGGCAGCGATTATCAATTGTTCACAGCAAAGCTAAGATAGCAGTTTTCGTACAAATTGGAGATCTCAGGAAAATGAACCTTACGTTTCAACTTTGAAGGTCAACGAAAATCAACGATAAAAATGATAAACGAAAGTAAGAAAGAATGATATCAGAATCTTGTTAGCAGTAGTATTATGGAAAGCAACCACCGTTCTGACTATGTAAACGCTCTAAGGAAGGTATTGCAAACTTTTACGGCCAGTGGTGATCAAGCGACTCCCGGGTACGGTAAAAAATAAAACTAAAAATGATTGAAGGCTGTGTTCATTCGTTCGTTCGTTCGTTCGTTCATTCGGTAATATTATTTTGATGATTTTATGGTTGATGAAAATTTACGGAACGATTTTGACACCACCTATCGATTAAAAATCTAAGCATTTGACATTTTCTTGATAGATATATCAAACTTATTGTGTCTGTAAAGAAAACTATATTTATTTTGTGAAAAAAATTGTTTTGTTCGTTGAAAAATTAATTAATATAATATATATATAAAACTTATTTTGTGCCTAATAAAATATATTGTGTTAAACTAATAAAATATATTGTGAAAGAAATTTATTTTGTGTAGAATAAAAAATAAACTTATTTTGCTATTAAAAAAATTATTATCGATTTTATTGTTATGGATGATAGTGATATCGATTTAATCCTATCGGATAATGATATTGCCGCTGGTTTATTAATATGGTACATGCAGAATAGGCATACACGGAAAAGGAGAATGTGCAATGCCACTGAAATTCTGCAACAGCCAGCTGCACGAGGCTATTATAATAACCTTATAGCAGAAATGCGTTTAAATGATAAAAGTGCTTTTAAAAATTTTCATCGAATGACACCAGAAGTGTTCGATGATTTACTTTACATAGTCGGACCGGCTATTCAAAAGCACGAGGGATTTGCTGTTAATCCTATAACTGCGAGTGAAAGGCTGTCTGTAACATTACGGTAACTGGAAAAAGAAATATTTATAATGTTTTTAAATAACATAGAATAACATTTTTATATATTTTAGATATTTGGCAAGCGGGGACAGCATGATATCGATTTGATATGGGTATCGAATAGCTGTATCTACCGTATCCAATATAATTAAGGAAACGACTGCTGCAATTTGGGATAATTTAAAGGCGTTAACATTTCCACCATTAAGCACTTCGACATGGCAGAACATTGCTGCTGACTTTTATAATAAGTGGAATTTTCCCAACTGTTTGGGAGCTATTGACGGCAAACACGTCATTGTACAGGTAAATGATAATATTTTATTGTATATGTATATATGTATGATTAATTTTATAATCTCCAGGCTTTTTCTAATTCGGGCAGTACGTGCTACAATTATAAAAACTCGCATAGCATTGTATTGATGGCTGTATGCGATGCGGACTATAAATTTATATTTGTAGACATTGGCGCATCTGGTAAAAACAATGACAGTGGCATTTTTCGGAGGAGTGAGTTCGGCAAGCGAATTGTATCAAAATCGCCCACTCTTCAAATACCTAATCCGGTGACACTTCCAGGCAGCACAATAACTGTTCCTTATTGTTATGTTGGAGATGAAGCTTTTCCATTATTGGAAAATATTATGCGCCCTTTTCCGGGAAGGAGATCGGTAATTTTAGCACACGAACAGGATGTTTTCAAACAGGATGTTTCCGTTTGTCGAGAGCTAGGAGGGTTGTGGAAAATGCGTTCGGGGTCTTGAGTTCAAAATGGCGGATTTTTCGTAAACCGATTATTGCCAGCAGAGAATCGGCCGTCAATATGGTGAAAGCAGCGGTATGCTTGCATAATTGGTTGCGCATGAACTCGGGAGACACCTACCAGTATTTCCATAATGAGCTCGTCGACCATTATAATGGGAATGGTGATTTGGTATTGGGGGAATGGAGAACGGATGGAAATAATGACGGATTTCGGAATATCGGAAGGATGGGGTCGAATAACCCAAATAGTTCTACTGTTGACATAAGAAATCGTTTTGCGAATTATTTTACCAATGTGGATATATTATCTTGGCAAAATGATCACATACATGATTAAATAAATAACTACAACTGTTTAATTTACATTATATTAATTTATTTTTTTTGTCTTCTTCCATATGGTGGCTCACAATATTCAAAAATGCAATTTTTGCTTTTATTACGCTTTCTTTGCTTAATGTTGCCACATCCCTTGCAAGCGAAATAAAAAACGGATCGATGTTTTGATTCATCCTTTCGGATACGAGCCTTTGGTTGCGCTTCATTGTCTACAACAGGTCGTTGACAACTGAATCGCTGCCACCACGTTTCCTTTTTTGCGTCCCAGAGGAACCCGGTAATGGAGTTGACGCCGTTGACGAGCTGAACGTTGTCTCGAGAGAGAGAGTGGGCTGGTTGGCTCACTTGCCGCATATCATCGCTCATCTCATATACCGTTTGCTCGAAACTCGACGTTGAATTTTCCAGCTGAGCGTGAAAGCTTGTCTCGGTTGGTCTAGAATAAAAAATTTATTAACACGCTTGTAGATAATAGATAAATGCAAAATTCAAAACTCTTACCGATCATCAATAAGGAAGGGCTTGAAAAAATCCATCTCCCTAATTAACCACTCGTTTTTTCGGCTTACAAGTTTTGGTGCGCTTCCGCTTTGTGGCTGGTCACTTACTAGTGCCTTAAATCTCTGCTTCAACGAACGCCATTTTACTTGGCATTCTTTATCTTAAAAAAAAGGGTTATAATTCAAAATCACGCAGCTACCAACTTTAATACTACCAACTTGTTAGAGTTCCGATTTGTTCTGCCAATCTCTCCCATGCTAGCTTTTTCGCAGAATTATTTTTGTAGAGTCTGTGACTTAAGTCATATAAAATTGGTTGTAGTTTGATACAATCAATAATACGACTTTCGATATAAAAATCTAAAAATAAAAAATAACAAATGTGAGCATTTTTGTATTTATAAATTTAATATTGGAATCGCAAAAATTACAGATTTTCACCTACCTTCAGTCATTTTATTGTAGGTTTTAATTGTTACCTACGAGAAACAACGATTTTAATTTTATTTTATGTAAAATTGATTTACAATGATTTAATATTTAATTTAAATATACTTACGATGGAACTTCTACAATACGAATCAAATTATTGCTACTGTCAAAATTTGTTTGTATATAGTATTGCTATCCTTTTTAAATTGTATAATTTTGTCTCTTTTACTCCATAATCGTTCGAACGAAAAGTTAAAAGTTGGTCATCTTAATGAAAAAAATACAGAACGAAAATAAGGGGAAAATAAGGGAATGTGATTGGTTAAAAAAAAGTATGGAACGAATTACCGAACGAATAAACACAACCATAAAAGCGCCTTGAGTGTTGTCTTGTTGTCGAGCAACAGATAAAGCTTATAAAGTAATGCGAATACGTTTAACAATCACACTGAAGAAAAACGCTGTCAAATGCTGTATTTAAAAGCTGTCAAAAACAGCTTGAAAAGATGTGCATAGAGGCTCTATCCTATAAGAGGAGCTCACATTGGCCATTCAAAAATAAAACCATTCCCATGGGATTGATTGTATAAATTTCGATCTCTTGAAATTTTGAGGGAATACTTAGTGTGACTATCTTATCAACCTTATTCGATTAGTATGGCAAAGTGAAACTGTGAGTGATGATTGGAAAGTGGTCATGTTGTGTCTTATCCTTTTAAAAGATCACTCAAAATGCGAAAACTATCACGGCATAACTCTCCCTTGCACAGTGTACAAATTTCTGTCTTACGTAATATTGAAGAGAAGCACTCCCTTGACGGAAGAAACTTGGGTGACTACCAATGAGGATTTGGTCAAAATCGGTCAGTCACTAATCAAGTTTTTTCGTTGAGGATGATACTTTCTAAATATTACGAGACGTATCTCAGGTGTTTTTAGATTTACAAAAAGCTCATGACTCCTGATGGATTAGGTTAGCATGTTTTGTTTTGCGATGTCCAAATAAAATGACAGTAATACTTTTGTCAAAATTGGTAACAAAATATCAGAAATATTTACAATTAGTTCTGGTGAACGGAAAGGATATGCTCTGTCCTCGATACTCTTTAATCTCATAGCTCCTCATAAGCAAAATGCTTATACCAGGAATATACTTATTTAGGTTATGATGTCGATACTTTGACGTATTATAATATATTTGATGTTATTGTATTTGCTTCCATATGTGCTTTTCCTCTTAAATCTAAATTCTAAATACAAATAAATAAATAAATAAATATGTTAAATCTAAAGAAAATTACATTTACCGACTTATGTAAAGTCAGAAAGATTCATTATACCAATACTTTCATTATACCAATAGTGCAGGACTGTCTTAAAGAGAGGTTAAATCATTATTGTTAATAGTAACTATAAGTTCTGATAGTTTTACTCTTGCTCTTTTTATCATCTCTTTATCTAGAGAAGAAACAATTTACAAAACAAAATGTGTTTCTAAAATGGTCTATATTAGAAGATTGGCTGATAACAATTGTTATAATGAACTACCTGTACAATACAACAATAAATCTTATTTTTTAACTCCGAAAAATCGTATATTGGTAAAACAAGGAACAAATAGATTGTAGTCCAATTTTGGTAACAAAATATCAAATTAATGATATTTATAAAAACGGGTATAAAAACGATCCAATAATTATATCACCCCCGTTGAATTCTTGATCATAATAACATACATGAATGGAAATTTGCCGATATCAAACGTTTGACAGCTGCGGGAATCTACAATCAAAATAAGATAAAAAAAGCGAGAGTAAAATCATCGGCTCTAAACAATCAAATTAGAAGAGTTGTGAAGAGAAAAATAAATTTTCAACCAGGTCACACATTTACTCATGCCATTGCTATAGATGAATTGAGACCCAACAGCATGTTAGAAAAATTATGGGAAAAAATTTATCGTACGTCATCACGTCGGGATCTCCAGTAATTGTACATATAAAACAATTTTATTTTATTTTATATTTTTAAATAAGCTTTATAATTTTTAATTTTATGACAATTTTTATTAAATTTCATTTTTAAACCTCGATTGATTGGGCTGATAATATTATATTTTCAAACTCGATTGATCGCTCACATTAAAGACGAAAACTTTAATCACCGGAAATACGTATTCTTAATTAAAATTAAGTGGCAATCATAAGTTGCACGATCGCCCAATTTTCGATAAAATTTTTGGGACCGAGTGTTATATCTATTCGTATGTAGATGTCGCGGAATAACTTATAATCTTCAATATATTATGTAATGAGAACGCGCTAAATAAACTCGAGCGTTTAAATTTGAAAAATTCATTTAATATGTCACTACAGATTTTATCTTTCGTAAAAGCAAAACACCTCAGGATATCATAATGTACCGTCAGTCCAACCAGGTTCTGGCATATGCAGACGATATCTGTGTAATTTAACTAATTGGCAACAGTGTCAAAGAACTACATAACTGTCGTTATTTTAATTATTCAGAATTAGATGTGTGCAAAGCAAAGCTCAGTTTCAATCTGATAAGGAATTTTAGTTAAAAATTAATTGTCATCTCAACAGGCCATGGCGACCGAGTGCTATGTGTAAATGCTACTTTACGCTCTATATATATTTATGTATAGTGCACATGTAGCGTTAGCGAATTATATGAATGTGGCACGAAATATCTGAATAGTTTTCATTGTGTGTGTAGCGATGGTCGCTACAGGTTCAGCGATCTTAGGAGAGCCACTATTTGGCGAGCACAGAGATCGCAGTCGGTGACGATGGCACCTCAGGGTAGAGAACGACTTGCCTTCTTCGGGTTGTCTAGTACAACCTCGGGATCAAATTCAGTTAGTGGTCCAACGACTTGTAAAAACCGTCTTTTTATTACATAATAAATTATTTAGAAAATATTAAGGTTAGTTGATGTTGTAAATTTTAACTTTATTGCCGTGAGCGAAACATGGCTTAAACCTTGGATTTCGTCAAAATCCGTAGGAATCTCGGTAATTATATACGATGATTAGAAACGATCGATTAGATGAGTAGCAAATATATATGTAAGCAATAATACAAAATGGATTATTTTTGATAGATAATAACTTAATAGTAATAAATTACTTAAAAGTTGAATTAGTTTTTATTGAAGCTAGAATATAAAAAAAAACTTGTTATTTATAATTTGATTAGTGGTTATGTTGACTATAACCTTTCTGATATGTTGACTATGCACACTCCTAATTACGAATAAATTTCGATCACTTGATCAATTAATAACTTCTAATCTTGAACGTGTTGAGAAGTTTGCGCAGCTAGATTTATCTATCCAAGATCACGATTTTTTATATATGGCTCATGCATTGCTAATCGCCATGCATAAATTTACGCCAGTTAAAAGTTTCCAGTTCCGATCTTACAGGTATATTAATTTGAATTCATTAGTTTCTGAATGTTTAAATATGCAGTGGCAACATGTTTTCGAATCTTAAAATATCCATTGTGAAATAGGTATTTTTAATAAACTTATATTGCAGTTATTCCTCAATTATGTCCCTTTAAAAAAACATAGAAAAAAAATAAAAAATAACACCAGAATGGCTTGATAGTGATATTGAAAAGGCTATTGCTGTAAAAAATGGTTTTCTTTTATATGCCGTATGAAAGAAAAATTGGTGTCATTTAAAACGTCACAAATTTTTAAGGGGTAAACGAAAAGAAAATAAACTTATTAAAACGACAAACGGTAAATCAATTAGCCGTAAATTAAATCACAGCTTACCCATAGGTGAGTTATGGAATAACGTCTGTAATCTTGGTTTAACTTAAAGCGAGTTAAATCAAATGCAATTGGTGATGACGGGATATCATTAAAATTTATTAAACAACTAACTCAAGTTTAAGTAGTTTAACGCACTCTTTCTAAATCGATATACTTATGGACAAAAAAAAAGATATTCACTGATATATACGTCCAATAAGTATTCTTCCAGTTTTATCGAAATTAATGGAAAATATTATGGGTGATCAAATAAATTCATTTTTTGAGGAACACAATATGTTAGGTACATTTCAACTAATTTTAAACGTATATTTACTAATTAAATTTTACAACAATGTAAAACTAAAGCGTAAATAAAGCTTATGACTTAATACACTGGGAGAACTAACTTCGACTTATCCCAACAAACAATTTTAATTTACACAACGTTAACTGAAAATATACCTCGTATCCGTAAAATTACAGTGGGAAACGTTCTGTAAACGATCTGTTAATATTGAGTATACATTTTGGGGAAAATTATTCGTTTTTACAGATCATTTACCAATTCGAATTATTGTAAATGATATGTGTTTATACCTATTATTTTGTAAAGTTACAGTAAACAATATATATAAATCTGTTTCATTTACAGATCTTTTACAAATAATTTACAATCTCATGTATCTTTTGCACACATACAAATACATATATAAATTTAATTTTATATACAAAAATGTAAATAAATTTATATGTATTGAATTAAAGAATAATGATAATATGTTTGTAAAATAATGACAACAAACTATATTATTTTATACCTATATGTAATATTTTATTAAATTTATAATATTGAATTTAATTAATTTTGCTAGTTACAATGTAGAAAATTACAAACGAATGCCATTTTTTCTGGTAAAATTCTGAAATAGCTTGTTAAGAGCAATGTGCCATAAAAAATATGAATTTTATTAATTTTTAAATTAATTATGAGATAATTTTTTTTTTACATTTTAAATTAATGAAATACTAATGATCTAAAATAATGGTTAACTTTATCATTACATGATTTTATAAAATATTCTTCACATCCGAAATCATAAAAACGAATAATTTAGAGAAAATTATAAAAATTTATTTCTGTTTAAAAAATTTGTTTAATATGGACGGCATCCATATTAAAAAAAATGGCTATGTTTTTGATCCGTAAACTTTAAAATACGTGTTAACGTTAAGTAAACAGTTTGAGAGTAAATTGCATAAAGACGATTACAAATCACTTACATTTACAATTCAATACTAAAAATGTTTACATGACTACATTATGTAAACGATTTGTGTTGGTTACGTACAAATGATCTTACATTTAAGCCGCTTTCACAGAAAAATTCTGCAGAATTCTTCAATAATATTTCTTCGGCAAAACATGACGGAATTTTAGTAAATTCCGAAAGTGTATATCAACTTAAAAATAATTATATTTGCTTGTCATTATTTTATGTTGTTGCTCAATATTTTTGTTGACGTTCAAATTTTAAGTTGTTAACACGAGCTTTCAAAAAATAATTTTTTCGTTGTGATTAAAATCAATCTCTTTCCATTTAGTTTTCAATTAATTATTAATAATTCAATTAACAGTTGCATTCTTTATTTTACTTTGTGTGTTTATTTTTTCAAGTTAATTTTAAAAATAGTTTTTTCGTTACAATAATTTTGTGTGTTTTTCATTTTTTTTGTTCATTTCAATTTCTAGTTATAATAATTTTTTGTTCATTTTATTTAAATTTAAAATAATTTTTTTTGCTAGTGTTAACTATTTAAAATAATTTGGCGTGTTTTATAAATACAAAACATAATATGTCAAGCGAACAGTCTCAACAGTCTTTATCAAGACTCCAATATCTGTCTTTATTAAGAAGACAAAATCTGTCTTTATCAAGACAAAAAATGTTAACAATATTAAACAGTGATATTAGTGCGGCACAAGCATTAATCGCTGTTTTGTTAACAACACAAATAAGTGCTCCAAGAAGAGTGCGTCGTTTTGGTGTTAATCCATTAAATCGCAACAGAACACAACAAGGGTTTCACCATAACCTTGTGAATGAAATGCGATTAAAAGATGAAAGTTATTTTTATAATTTTCATCGTATGTCCCGAGAAGTGTTTGATGAATTGTTGGCAATTGTTGGTTCTTTTATCCAGCCCAATATGACAGGCAATAGAATCATATCGGCTAGTGAACGGCTATCACTAACACTCAGGTAAAATATATATTCATAATTTTTAATAAAATTTGTATTAAAAAAGATTTTAATTTTTTTGCTTATAAATTAAAAAAAAAAATTTAATTGATAAATAAATATCTTAATCGACAGCTCTTTAGTTGTCTATAAATTGGATTAAAAAAAGATATTAAACTTTTTGCTCACAAATTAAATAAATAAATTAATTAATTATTTAATAAATAATTTTTGATGGACGATAGTCCATCAAAAAACCAAAAACCGCTTGAAGTAATAAACAAGTTAGTGCTATAGCTTTCTATACCGATCTGCAACGTCTCAATATTCTCATATTCCAATGACCATACAATTCTGTATCTAAGAATTGTAAGAATTTAAAGATTAAAAAATAAATTAATTAATAACTAAATTAAAACATTGTAGCTTACAAATCTAGATATTTAGCTAGTGGAGATAGCATGATATCGGTTGGCCGATATGGATTCAGGATTGTGTAACGACATGCTGCACCTGTCGTCGCAAGTTTTTAAAATATAGGAATTCTTACTCCAGATGGGTCACCCTTTCATAATTTATAAATATGTAGATACATATTTATGTATTAAAGATAGCGATAATATATAGCGGTAATTAAACAAAAAAAAAAAAATTTAAAAACGGGCCGGTCCATGTGGCAGGACAGTTCGACGAGAAGAAAGAAAACAAATATGAATTGAAAAAGATTTTAGTTAAAAATTGGTCGAGCACGAGAATAGAATTAAAATTAAAATTAAAACAAAATTAAAAATGTTTAAATTAATGTAAATCGAATGGAATTGGGAATTTAAAATAAAACTCTCGCAAATAATGAATGTAAAGTTAAAATACATAAATAGAATATGTTAATGGAAGGTTACAAAATGTAACTATAGTTTAAATTATGTGAATCTAATTAAAATTAAATATATAATTGTGAATGGTAAACATTTTATATATCATTAGTTTAGTGCGTTAGTGAAGTAACATTGTATACAATATACATATAGTAATAATTTTCGTGTTATGATGGTGGTCCTGAAGACAAAGAAAAGCCACGTTGACGTAAAAAAAAAAACAAAAAAAAACCTTGAATCAACAGTATAAGTTTGATAATTTTCGTGGTTATTGTGGAATCGTAAAATAAAATAAAAAAACCAACCCGTTGATGGTAAAAATGCTATTTGACCGTCACCAAATATACCGTCACTTAAGAAATCAAGTTTATTAACGACGGCATGATTCCAACAAATGAATAAAAAAATTATAACGCATTTTATTGCAATGCATCATTAAAACCCAAATTGGCACAACAACAGCAACAGTAGCAGTAGCACCACATACGAATTACTACGTAAAACTTCAATTAGTTAAGTTTATTTGATTATATAATTAATTTTTCTTAGTTAAGTTAGTTAAGTTTTGTTCTAGTATTAGTTTAGTTTAATTAAGGTGTTGGTGGAATTTTTAAAGTTATTATTCAATTTTTTTGTTATTTTTCTTTAACCTTTTGAATTAAAATTTATTTAAATAATTAGTATGTTACGTTAAATTAGAGTTTTTTATTGGAGTGGGAGGATTTGAGACGAGCGTTTATAGGTATGACGTAATCATTTTTCTTTCCTTTCTTAAATTTTTTTTTATTTATTTTTTTTAAATGCAGCTGTATTAACGTCACTGAGCTTCCCCAAAAACCCCACCCAAAACCGACATCAGCTAGCGGGTTAATGGCTGCAGGGGAAGCAAGCTCAGTGGCATTCTGTTAATGGAGGCCAACCTTGTGTTGGTCCCGTTACAGTGGCGCCCAAACAAAGAGGAGTTCACATTTAGTAACAGTTTTTTTTGATCACATGTTTAATTATATTCACATTGAGAACTCGTTTATCCATATAACTTATTGTGAAATTTGAGTTTACTAAATATCCGTTAGTGAACGTTGAATTTAGTCCTAGTCGAATTTTAACAAACACATGATTGTGTTTTTCATTAATAGGATAAATGTTTTCTAAATGTTTGGTGTAGTATATTTTATTATAGATTTTTTTTTATTTCAACTTCACGTTTATTTTCTTTGTCTTGAATTGGAAATCAACACAGCTGTAGCCTTATAGAACCATTGTGGAATTTCTTAATCCAGTGTCAATTGTTGATAAGAAATTCTTTGGCTCTTCGTTACATATAGCTTAGAACTTATTATGATAGGTTGGCAGGATCTAACATATCCTTGGACAGTCAGGTTGAATGTTGATTCTAATTTGTCCGGCTTAATCGTTTGATTGGATCAATATACTGTTTCCTTTTGCAATAAAGTTTGATAATTGTATTTTTGATTTTAATTGATTGGTGACATAATATTTTCAATTCAATTCAAAATTAGTATAACTTATACAGTAACTTCATTAAATTTTCTTTTATTAGTTTTCTTCTTTTATTAATTCAAAGTATTATTATGTTTCGTTTTTATACCCATTTGTGTATTTGGTTGAATAAAAGCGAACTTTTTTTTTTACTTTTGATGTGTAGTTTATTTAAATTTTAACAATAGTAAAACGCATACCTATCTTCGTCGCTCAAATTCTCCCTCCCTTATTTCGTTTTTGATTCACACATTTAATTAATTATTTTTAATTTTATAAAATTAGGTTTTCATTAATTATTATTATTACTATTTTTTTTATTATTACTATATCTTGTTAAATCAATATTTGTTTTCGATCATGAATATCGATAATATTGAGCCAAATGAGTATTTGGTTGAATGTGAGATTCGGAGTTTGAGCGGTAATATTACTGCCCAATATGACATGCTTAAAGCCTTAATATTGAAGGAAGCTGATGATCCAGTATTAATTCCGACTCAAGCTCATAAAAATGCTAAGAGAAATCCTCTTCGCGAAGTCGATGTATGTAATAAAAAACTATTACAAGTCCAATGTGTGCTTACGGAACATTATAGTGATTTAAAAACTATATCTAAAACCGAATCCCGTCTGCTTCACATTAAAGGCCGTTTGTCTCGTATTAAGTCATCTCCAGTTGCTAAAGATGTGGCGTTACTTGCTTTAGATAATTGCGAAAAACTATTAGTTCTCGTTCACCAAGCTAACACGAATAATAGCATCTTAGATAAGGACTCAATTAAGGCAATAACTCATTGTGTTTCTTTAGACAAACTCCACGATGTCAATAGTAGCGACAGCGATTTTGATACTAACCCAAGTAAAACCCAAGCAAAACATTCTACTAGATTATCTACTAAATTTTCATCTGATAATAGTTTAGCAATCGACGACACACCTACGACGTCACTCCTAACTCAGCAATCTGAATTGCTTCTAAAAAGTGATGCATTGGTCACAGATCGCCTAGCTCAGCAAATAATTGAAATGGAAAAAATGCTACAAAAATTAAAAGCTGGTGAAAGTCAAAGGTCTAAAAGGGTTCAATTTGCTGAGTCAGTTAAAGATGACATTGAAGAAATTACCCCACCTGCCGCTTTGATAACGCAACAATTTGACATTACTTCTCATCCATTGTCTAAAAATATTAATATAAAGGGTTCAGCAACAACAGCTTCTAGTACTTCACATTTTACGAACCACTTAGATTTCCCGTTACCGAATTCCAATAACGTAAACCCGTCGTTGCAAGCGATGTCAGCATCCGGAATTAACAATACTAGTTTAAATTACTTCCATAGTATGACACAGCCAGTTAGCAGGAATCCTTCAGAAACCTCAAATTGGACGACACCAACAAATACCTTCTTTATGCCGCCTACACCTCACCAATACTCTTCAAACATAGTCCCTAATACTTCAAATGTCCCAATTTCTAATTTATCGCATAATGTGAATAATGGAGCTGGTTTTGACAATTCAAAACCAATATCTTTGAAACACTGGAATTTGAAGTATAATGGTCAACGGAGTGATAGAGGCATAGACAAATTTCTATTTCAAGTAGAATATTTAGGCAATAGTTTTAACCTTCCCCAACACCGATTGGTCAAAGAACTTGGATTTATTTTAGAAAAAGAAGCTGCGGAATGGTATTGGGCTTTTATTCGCAAAAATTTTAACTCAGTGATTACCTGGCACAAATTGAGAACTGAAATGCAGAGATATTTTCAAGACTCAAGAACAGATGACGATATAAAAACTCAATTAGACCACCGTGTTCAACAATGGGAAACAAACGAATCATTTATGTCTTATTTTAGTGATATTTATATGATTTCTAGTTCATTACATCTTCCATATTCGGATACAGAATTCATAAGAATTATTCGTAAAAATATGCGACCTGGACTCAAAATTTTCACAAATAACGAAACATTTACTGCTATAGATCAAATGATAGCTCGCTGCCGATCTCTCGAGGAACTTTGGAACCAAGAAGGATATGTACCCGAACTCGGATTAAATAAACAAAGTTCACGAAACCACAATCGGAAAGCGGAAGTACATGAAATAACGACCAATTATTGTTCAAGTACTCAAACACCTTCTTATATGCCATCAATGCCTAGCGAACATTTACCACCAAATCCAGCTAGATACCAAAACAATCATACAGATTCATCTATAATTGCAGGTGAAGATTCCTATTTTCAATCTACTCCCAATGTCAATGCTGTATTTCACAATACATTTGGAAAATCACCTTTCCAAAAACAACCAGCACCGTACACAACCGGTCCAAGTTTAATCACGTCTAAACCAGCCATGTTTTGTTGGAACTGTGCTGCACTCGGACATTACTTTTCTAACTGTCCATTTAAAACCTTCCTGCATCAATTTTGTAAAAAGTGTGGTTTTCCTAATGTTGACGAAAATGTGTGTCCTCGATGCAAATTCTATTCGGGAAACTTGCAGAATGTGGATCCTGTTGTTGGGAGGGGAAATCCACAGAAACCATCATCTCTCACAAATCCATGTGTACAGAAGGAAACCACAGGCATGAACACGTGGATCGATCAAAACCAGAAAGCGTCGTTTCAAAAAAAGTAAACTGCTTATCACGTAGCCATAGAAAACTCACACCTATTATGTCTCAAACCGAAGGATTTTTAAATCCATCTTCACATAGAAAACGTTCCATCAAATACTGGAGGCACAGGAAATACCACCACAAACTAGTTACCTCATCTATACTTTATGACTCAACTGACGGTAGGCCACGTTCTGTTATTAAAATATGCGACGAATACTTTAATGGTCTTCTGGATAGCGGAGCTAACATCAGTGTGCTTGGTAAGGGATGTGAAGAATTTATTATTAAAAATAATATACCATTTTGTGAACAACCGTCATTTTTGCAAACTGCTAGTGGACAAAGAAAGCGAGTACTGGGTTTTGTAACATTACCTACCACTTTTCATGGAAGAACTGAATCATTTTCGTTTACCTTGGCACCTGATTTGTCAGAAAAAGTTTACCTAGGAATGGATTTTTGGAGGAAATTTGGTATTGCCCCAACCATTATTTCGGAGATCAGTAACCCGTCTCTTTTTGAATTGATTAAAGAAGAGGCAGATCAAAATTCAAATATGCATGAGCTAAGTGAAAGTCAAAGATCCCAATTAAATGAAGTAATTGAAACGTATCCTTCGTCTGAAATTCTGGGTTTAGGAAGTACTTTTAAAACCTTTCATGACATAAAATTAGTAGATAATGCGATACCAGTCAAACAAAGATTTTATCCTGTATCACCTGCAGTTCAATCGGATTTGTACGCAGAGATAGACAGAATGCTAGCGCTTGGTGTAATTGAGGAGTCCTGCGAGAGTGAGTGGAATTCTCCGGTTACCTTGGTCCGTAAGGCCAATGGAAAAATAAGGTTGTGCTTGGATGCCCGAAAAGTTAATGAGGCTACTCGAAAGGATTCGTATCCCTTACCAAATATCGAAGGTCTGTTGAGTCGCTTGGATCAAACTCGTTATATCTCTAGTATTGATCTAAAGGACGCGTTCTGGCAGATTTCGCTCGATAAAGGTTCTAGGGATAAGACCGCCTTTACGGTACCCGGTCGTCCGTTATACCAATTTAGAGTAATGCCTTTCGGTCTATGCAACGCTCCCCAACGAATGTGTCGACTAATGGATAAAGTACTCCCATATCACCTCCACGATCGAATCTTTGTATACCTTGACGACTTGCTTATTACATCCGCAATGTGGCAGGAGCATTTATCTCTACTCCAAGAAGTCAGTCGATTATTAAATGAAGCGGGACTTACAATTAATGTTACCAAAAGTAAATTTGCTCTTAAATCTACTAAATTCCTTGGTTATGTTGTAGGAGAAGGTGGTCTTCACATCGACCCAGGTAAAATCCAGTCAATATCTAAGTATCCTGTTCCCAATACTGTTAGGAAAATACGTCAATTTTTAGGTATGACGGGTTATTATCGACGTTTCATTAAGGATTATTCAACGCTCGCTACTCCTCTGACTAATCTTCTAAAGAAGCAAAAGAAGTTTGAATGGTTACCAGAAGCACAATGCGCCTTTGATGATTTAAAGCAAGCCATGACTACAGCTCCGGTTCTACGACATGCTGATTTTACAAAAGAGTTTTCGATACAATGCGATGCTAGCAGTACAGGAGTAGGATCTGTGTTAATACAGCACGATGAAAATGGTAACGAGCATCCAATTGCTTTTGCCTCGAAGAAATTGAATACCACACAGCGAAAATATAGCGTTACAGAGCTTGAATGCTATGCTGTAGTGCATGCAATTAAGTCTTTTCGCGCGTATATTGAGGGTTATACTTTTACAGTAATTACCGATCATGCAGCATTAAAGTGGCTCATGTCACAGAGAGACCTAGCTGGCCGTCTAGCTCGATGGGCACTAAAACTTCAACCGTATTCTTTTAAAATTATTCATCGTAGTGGTGTTCAAAATAGTGTCGCAGATGCACTATCAAGAATTAATGCTGATGCCATTTTTATGCAAGGTATCTCTGAATTAAAAACCGGAACGTATAATTTTACATCTCCACTTCATATCGATTTATCTTGTGATAGCTTTAAAGACCCTGATTATATCACTATGATTACAAAATTTTTGGAAACTGATTCAAACTCAACAAATCTAAAATACGATGAAGGTAAACTCTTGATTAATTTGAACTCTGGTTACGATTATGATGAAACAATTCCAAGCGCCTGGAGATTGATCGTTCCTTTGGCATTGCGCAATGATCTAATTAAACGTGCGCATGATGATCCTACCGCAGCACATCTTGGAATTGCAAAGACTCTCGAGCGTTTACAACGTCAATTTTATTGGACAGGGATGGCCAAAGATGTTAAAACTTACATAAAGAGTTGCATAATTTGCAAGACATGTAAACCCGTGAATTACATCACGCGACCATTGATGGGCTCCCTAGATAATCCCTTTAGACCATTTCAGTTTTTATATTTGGACTTTTTAGGACCGTATCCACGATCAAAATCAGGTAATTGTTTTATTTTGATTGCTCTTGATAAATTATCTCGATTTGTTTGTTTACAACCATTAAGGCAGGCTACTGCGCAATCTACAATAAGTTTTCTCGAAAAATTATTTCTTAGATTTTCGGTACCCCAAACTATCTTAACTGACAATGGACAACAATTTTGTTCATTAGTTTTTAAAAGTTTTCTCAACAAATTTGGCGTAAATCATGTTCTTACACCTAAATACTCACCACAGAGTAATGCTTCAGAAAGAGTGAATCGTACACTCCTATCAGCTATCCGATCGTATATTAAAGAAGATCAACGATTATGGGATTTTCATCTGTCAGAATTTGAATCAGCTTTAAATAATGCTAAGCACGGTAGTACCGGATATTCACCTCACTTTATAGTATTTGGCCAGAACCAAATTATACACGGGAAAGAGTACGATTTATATAATCTTCTTGGAATCACTGATGATGGTTATTTCTCAATTAATAATAAGTCAAACAATTTAAGTATTGTTCGGAATAATGCTATTACTAACCTAAAGAAATCCCATGAAAACAGTGCCAGATATTAAAATTTGCGAACTAGACCTCATTTGTTTAAACCAGGAGATACCGTTCTTGTAAAAAACTTCACCCAGAGCGATGCCGTTAAACGGTATTCCGCTAAATTAGCACCTAAATTTGTAGAGGCTCGTTTGGTCAAAAACGCTGGTAGAGTTGCCTTTGAAGTTTGTAATGAACAGGGTAAAAATATGGGTGTTTACCATGTTAAAGATATAAAGCACAAATAACTTTATTTTAATTTCCTTGTTTTTTCACCCGGCTTTAAGACATCTCAGGGGTTGGGTGGTCCCCACGATTTGTAACGACATGCTGCACCTGTCGTCGCAAGTTTTTAAAATATAGGAATTCTTACTCCAGATGGGTCACCCTTTCATAATTTATAAATATGTAGATACATATTTATGTATTAAAGATAGCGATAATATATAGCGGTAATTAAACAAAAAAAAAAAAATTTAAAAACGGGCCGGTCCATGTGGCAGGACAGTTCGACGAGAAGAAAGAAAACAAATATGAATTGAAAAAGATTTTAGTTAAAAATTGGTCGAGCACGAGAATAGAATTAAAATTAAAATTAAAACAAAATTAAAAATGTTTAAATTAATGTAAATCGAATGGAATTGGGAATTTAAAATAAAACTCTCGCAAATAATGAATGTAAAGTTAAAATACATAAATAGAATATGTTAATGGAAGGTTACAAAATGTAACTATAGTTTAAATTATGTGAATCTAATTAAAATTAAATATATAATTGTGAATGGTAAACATTTTATATATCATTAGTTTAGTGCGTTAGTGAAGTAACATTGTATACAATATACATATAGTAATAATTTTCGTGTTATGATGGTGGTCCTGAAGACAAAGAAAAGCCACGTTGACGTAAAAAAAAAAACAAAAAAAAACCTTGAATCAACAGTATAAGTTTGATAATTTTCGTGGTTATTGTGGAATCGTAAAATAAAATAAAAAAACCAACCCGTTGATGGTAAAAATGCTATTTGACCGTCACCAAATATACCGTCACTTAAGAAATCAAGTTTATTAACGACGGCATGATTCCAACAAATGAATAAAAAAATTATAACGCATTTTATTGCAATGCATCATTAAAACCCAAATTGGCACAACAACAGCAACAGTAGCAGTAGCACCACATACGAATTACTACGTAAAACTTCAATTAGTTAAGTTTATTTGATTATATAATTAATTTTTCTTAGTTAAGTTAGTTAAGTTTTGTTCTAGTATTAGTTTAGTTTAATTAAGGTGTTGGTGGAATTTTTAAAGTTATTATTCAATTTTTTTGTTATTTTTCTTTAACCTTTTGAATTAAAATTTATTTAAATAATTAGTATGTTACGTTAAATTAGAGTTTTTTATTGGAGTGGGAGGATTTGAGACGAGCGTTTATAGGTATGACGTAATCATTTTTCTTTCCTTTCTTAAATTTTTTTTTATTTATTTTTTTTAAATGCAGCTGTATTAACGTCACTGAGCTTCCCCAAAAACCCCACCCAAAACCGACATCAGCTAGCGGGTTAATGGCTGCAGGGGAAGCAAGCTCAGTGGCATTCTGTTAATGGAGGCCAACCTTGTGTTGGTCCCGTTACAATTGGACTATCAACCACATCCCAAATCATTCGCCAGACTACATCCATCTTGTGGGAAAAATTAAAGGAAATTTCTTTCCCTGAGCCATCCACTGAACTATGGCTATCAGTCGCTGCGGAATTCAACAATAAATGGAATTTCCCAAATTGCTTAGGAGCAATGGATGGAAAACATGTGATTATTCAGGTAATTTTAATAATTTCTAATTTTCTTTTTTTGATAATTTATTATTAATTTATTTACAGGCATTTGGCAATTCTGGATCACAATACCGGAATTATAAGCATAGCCATAGTGTAGTGTTATTTGCAGTTTGTGATGCAAATTACAAATTTGTAATGGTGGATATCGGAGCAAGTGGACATAAGGGAGATAGCACGATTTTCCGTACGAGTGATTTTGGAAAAGCTATACTGAATGGTGGTGCTGATATCCAGCTACCTTCACCAGCATCTTTTCCAAATACTAATGATGTGGTACCGCATGTATTTATTGGCGATGAAGCTTTTCCTCTACTTCCCAACCTCATGCGCCCTTATCCTGGTCGCAATACAAGAGTTTTGTCGAATGATAAAAATGTTTTTAATTATAGACTATCCCGGGCCAGGAGTGTTGTAAAAAATGCTTTTGGTATTTTAGCTAGCAAGTGGCGTATTTATAGGCGGCCAATACTTGCTAGTAAGCCAACAGTTATAAATATTATAAAATCTACTGTTGTGCTTCACAATTGGCTCCGGGATAGACCAAATTTAAATTATATAAGTGGTGATTTAGTAGATCAAGATGGTATTGATGGTATTATGCGACCGGGAAGTTGGCGTGACATGGGAACCCTGCAAGGGATCGTAGAAGTAGGAAGAATGGGATCAAACAATCCCAGTAGGTCAGCAATGGAAGTACGGGCTAAATATAAATACTATTGTAGCGCAATTGATCAGCTTCCATGGCAAGATACTATCATACATTAATAATTAATAATTATTAATAATTGTATGTTATTTATATTTCATTTTGAATTAGGTATTTATTATAGTAAATAGTTAAAATTATTTAAGTAAATATTTTGGATGTGGATGTAAATATTTTATTTAATATTTTATAAACTTATAAAACGTAAATTATAATTTAAGTAATTTTTTTTTTAAGATGTATTGAAAACATAAACACAACATTAAAACAAACATGACAAATGGATATATAATTAAAGTACAACTACTCCGTTTTTAAATAAAACATTTATTTTAATTCTGTAAATATTTGATTAAAAAAATAGTTAAATATATATATAATATATAATATATAATATATATATATATATATATATATATATATATATATATATATATATATATATATATATATATATGTATATATATATATATATATATATATATATATATATATATATATATATATATATATGTATATATATATATATATATATATATATATATATATATATATATATATATATATATATATATATATATATTATATATATAATTATTTATATATATATATATATATATATATATATATATATATATATATATATATATATATATATATATATATATGAAATAAATAATTCTTTGAGAATTTAATTAAATTAACTCTGAAATATATGTTAAATTTATAAAATTAGTTTTTAGTTTAATATTTTTTTTTATTTCAAATAATATAATATTTAATCTTGATATATATAAATATAATATAAATTACATAGTTATATTAATGCTTGTAAATTTAAAATATTAAAAAAGCGTGTTAAAATGTTAGTTATATAAAATGATATGAAAAAAAAAATGTTGTATGAAAAAAAAAAATTAATCATATTTTTAAACAAAATTATTAAGTTAAAAAAAAATATATACACGTTAATTAAAAAAGAAGAATTAAATATTAATATTATTATTTTTTATTTTTTGTCTTTGGTTTTGTAAATTTTTTCGAAAATTATTTAATAATTCAAACTGGTCTTCTTCAGACCAGTTTATAATTTCGTCTTCAATCCCCATTACAAAATTTAAAATAGGACTTATTTTTACTACGGGCTGATTTGATAGTTCTATCAACTCTTTTGACGTCTCGTAGTGCTTGTCCATTTTTTCAAAAAAATTTTCTATTGCTGCCGTTGGATTGAATTCTATTTTTTTTTTTGCGGTTCGCTTACCTCAACGACAATACTGTCCACATCTGCGTCTGACAGGTCTGCAGCTGTCGTATCAAAAAGCTATTGGTATGAACTTGGGCCTGCACTTGATGAGGGGCCAGGCTCATGCTGCGTGGACGATGGCGCCGTAAAACTAACCACTCTTGTTCTAAGAAATATCAATTTAATTTATTTAAAAATCAAATCATTTCTTTCAATTAAATTCCAATTGATTTGTTTAACACATACATATATGTATGTATTTAAAAACGATAATCAATATTTCGAAATTATATTGGAAAAATGATAATAGATCAAAATATAATAAATAAACTAAACATAACTATAATAACTATACAAAACTTGTTATAAAAAATATAATTATATAAATGTATTTACTCATCATCGCTATCAGCTTCAATAAAACTCATTTCTCTTAAAAATATTTTTTGTTGTTCGCTGATAGCTCTGTACGCACTGCCGCTTCTGGGATTCTGTTTAGCTTTAATTTTTACATGCATTAACTTTAATCTTTTCCAAATTGTCATGCATTGATTTGAGGTAATCCCTAACTTTTTCCCAATTTCGGTCCACATTATCCTTCTCAAACTGTTATTTTTATAATTGACATGTTGGATTTGCCACAAAAACTCTCTTCCCTTCTTCTTTAATTCGGAGATTAAATTTAACTCTTGATCTGTTATATTATTCATGCTAAATATAACAAAAAAATTTACAAAATGTTAAACAAAAAATTACAGTTAAGTATGTACATAAATCAACAGCATTATAGGCCAGAGTTGACCCTTACATATTTTTACAATTGGGTGATCGCTGTAGGTGGTCAGCCCAACGAACGGTTTTTCACACAATTGGTCACGGCGTTGAGGTCAACGGCAGGATCGAGAACTCATGACCTCGGTGTCTTTAAGCGAACACATTGACCATCAATAAACGACCGGTGACATATGTAGTATGTACATATATATATATATATATATATATATGTTCATATGTATATGTACATTTATATATGAACATATATAAAATATTTTAAAAAATGTTTATCATTATTATTTAAACATATCGATAATTTTGGAATTTTTTCACAATATTGATTTACAAAAATTTTCACATATTTAAAAATAATTTCACTATTAAATGTACAAAATATAATATACAAAAATACTACACAAATTATCACAAAAAATAAATGTATATATTTATAATAAATAATATAATTAATAATAAAAATATATCCTTACATGACTTAAAAAAATATAATTAGAAAATTTTTTTGAATATACAGCTACTTTTTAGCTATATATACAACACACAAAATTATTTTCTTTTCTTTATAAAATAACACAAACAATTATTTTATTAATCGAACAGAAATACGCCAAATTATTTTAAATAGTTAACACTAGCAAAAAAAATTATTTTAAGTTTAAATAAAATGAACAAAAAATTATTATAACTAGAAATTGAAATGAACAAAAAAATGAAAAACACACAAAATTATTGTAACGAAAAAACTATTTTTAAAATTAACTTGAAAAATTAAACACACAAAGTAAAATAAAGAATGCAACTGTTAATTGAATTATTAATAATTAATTGAAAACTAAATGGAAAGAGATTGATTTTAATCACAACGAAAAAATTATTTTTGAAAGCTCGTGTTAACAACTTAAAATTTGAACGTCAACAAAAATATTGAGCAACAACATACAATAATGACAAGCAAATATAATTATTTTTAAGTTGGTATACACTTTCGGAATTTACTAAAAAAGATAAACAATATTTAATTCCGTCATGTTTTGCCGAAGAAATATTAATGAAGAATTCTGCAGAATTTTTCTGTGAAAGCGGCTTGAAATTTCATTATTAACCTTTTCACGAACACAACAATTTTAAATAATGCTCGCACTAACATTTTGCACTAATAATTTTTTTATTTTTTTATCTAGAAAAAAAAAATTTATTTAACGGTTGAACCTAAAAAAATAGAAAGTCTGCGCAGTTATTACAAAAATGTTTGTACACAAAAGATTATATTCTAAACATGCCATGAAAATTGCGACGGCAATATACGACGTACCATTATAGTACATATTATCTATGTCGGTATGCGACGTGTCCCACCGCAAACCATTCAAAATGACGGCATAGGCCAACGTGTCCGCAAAAAGGTTAAATTCATTAAGTATACGTAAACGATATGGTTAGCTTATGCAGAAGTAAATATACATTTACATTTCTTATTCAAACTATTTACATGCATACGATATGTAAACGTTTTGTTTTTAAATTTATAAATTTTTTGACATTTCTCATTTGACATTTTTCGACAACATTAAATAGAAATGGTCAATTCTTTAGGTGGTGATATTGATCAAAATTGGCAGAAAATTAATATTTAATGTGATAAAACCATTAAATGTATGGTGTTAATTTGGATGTTCAATCCACACAAGCAATTACTTAGTCTGTAATACCAGTATATTCCGTTGCCCATAAAAAATATATGTTGTTTATGTTGTTGTAATATAGTATGTACGAGCAAAAAGTGTAACAAATTGGATTTCAACTTAAACATTCTGTGTACAAAATGTTAGTGTTCGAAGTGAAATTCTATAAATCAATGCCGAGTTTCTTCAACACTCCATTGTCAAAAATTTGTTTTTAATTTCGTATAAGAACCGGACATTTTATTGGAAAATCAAATTCATATCTGTAGTCAATTTTCATTTTCTGTGTGTTGGTTTTACTTTTAAGTTGCTACAAAAATTGGAATCGTTTTGAGATGAAGTATTATGATTTATGATATTGTCTCTACTTCATGCAAATTTTTAGCGTATTCCTTAATAAATTAGAGTTGTTTTATTATTTATATGAATACAATTTTTTTTTGACATTAGAAAACTGTGACGTAGGAATACAAAACAATTTAGATTCGTTTACAATGTAAACATTTTGTAGATCTACGAGGTAGTCTTATGCTCTCAATAAAGTTACTTCTGTAACCAATATGTGATGATAGAAATACATTTGCAATGTAAATGTTTAGTAAATGTACATGGTAGCTTAAGCTCTCGTGAAGTCTACAAGACGTAAATATTTTGTAAATGTAATCGTACAATGACAAAGTATATTAACAGAAACGATAGTTGTGTAGCTAAAAGTTTATCTTTACAGTGTAGCTTTATGGTATACATTTCAAAACTATAATTTGTAGACACTTGCTCACAGCTACATATTTCCGATTCTGTAAATGTTCCGTAAATTATACATTGAAAATTTGTGACTTTGATCTATACAAAATGTTACTTGGGATATGATACCTAACCTTACTAGTACCGACAAGCTGATATTTCAAATAATTAATTGTTACTCAGACCCATTCGCATGTACGACACTAAACGAATAACGCTGAAATTGTTAAAAGATTACTGCTTTTGTAAGTATTTAGCTTTTTCTGGTTGTTTAGACCAATTCAAAAAGCCTGATCATCTAATAAAATAAGATTTTTTGATTCTGTTGCATGTTGCCTAAAGCTTTTCAAATATTTATTAGTGTATTTTTTAATATTTTTTTAGTTAAAATATAAAATTGTAATTGTAATTTTATTTATTATATTTGTGTCAAACGTTATATCTATAATTTTAAAGTCAGTAAAAGGAAGGGGGCAAAGAAACAATTCCGTGTCCAAACATGTTTTGTATTTGGATGTCTTGAATTAGTTATAGTTAAAAACACATTATCGAGCTTAGAATTTCACCAGATGAGTGCTTAAGCACTATTAAATAATTTATTTTTACGAAAACGAGCGCACTCAACTTGGAGTGAGTCAACTTGGTAACACCAGATGTAAATCATCAAAAGAAACCCAAAAGATATTCAAATATCCCTGCGAAAACGGCGGTGTGGCAAATGGCAGAATGTTGGTCCAAATTTTAGTAAAACTAACTTAATTATTTCTAACCATTATTAAACTGGGGTGGGATGTTGTAACATCACTATCGATACTATCGAAAGTGATGATCACATCACTAGTGATGAAAGTCGGTATGTTGTATCATTTTCGACAGATAATCGATAATTGTATATTGCAACACTTTTTTTACTTGAAATGACAGCTGTTTTTGAGACATTTTAATATTATTATTCTTATTAAATAAATAAATGAACATTTTTTTCATAAATAGTATGATAAATAATTGAAGCAATATTGGTGAAGTTATTTTGTTTGTTTTTTGTTAATAAAAAGTTCCGTCATCATCAAAACCTCAAAATACATTTTTAGAGTGTCGTATGCTAAGGGACAAATATTTATGACACCTAATACCCTATATATGATATACAAAATTCATATCAGAATTTTACTTTGTTTTATAATAATATTATATGTTTTTATAATATTATAAATAAATAAACAAGCTTATTCTTAATTTTTGAAAATTATTATTAATAAATTTTAATTAAATTGTATTAATATTTGTTTTCCTTGAAGTCTAAACATATGTATCACTCAGATTTTTGATGAGTGATGAAACATCGAAGTTTTCGCTTGTCGAAAGTGGTACAACATACCAAAAGTGATAATTTATCGAATATCGAAAATTGTGATGTTATAACATCCCACCCCTGGGCATCTTTTCACCATGAATTGACAGAACTTACTAAATACTAAATACATAACGCTTGATGGAGTCATTAGAAGATAGTTAACCTGAAAGTTATTTATACTTAATATCTCCAATTTTCAATCTTCTACCCTTCGTATGTCTCTATCGTTCTATATAATAAACACCGCACTAGGTTGCTAAAACGTAAACATGACAAAACCCCGACAGTCCAATTGAAAACCCCTATCTAACTTTATTTTTTACCAAAATAATAACATTTTTTTTATTGTTAACCAAGAAAAAAGTTAAATTAGAAAAAACAAAATATTATCTGACAACAATGGTACACCAAACAAAAAAATATACATTGTAAGAGTCGAGAGCCAGGTCATAAAATGTGAAATAAAAAAGTCGGTTTCTTCATTTCCAGGTAATACATGGTTTCGAAAAATTTCAATGAAAATACTTTTTCTCGAATTCAAATTTCACACAACAATGAATAAAATTTGTACTTTCAATTTTCATAATTTTATTAAAATAAAAATGAAACGGAAAAGTCTAAAACAAAATTCACCGAAATTGTATAGTATGTATATATCCATTTTTCCGTTTTTTAAAGTAAAATACGTGGTTATTGTTACAAGATTCGTGGTTTCTCCATATTTTATTTTTCTCCATATTACATTATGAAACGTTAAAAAAACGGAAAACAAACGAAAAACAAAACATTAAGGTATATAACAATTAACTATTATTCAAAATAAAATGAATTATGGATCTGAGTCCATAAATTTGATTATGCAATAATAAATACAAACGTAATTTAATGCCGCTGACACACCAGTAATTAGAAGCGGCATTGGTATTTTTCTATATTTACCTTGTCAAAAAGTGATAACAGCGAAGTAATGCCACTATTCTTTTCAAATATTAAATAGAATAGAAAGAAAATTTGCGACATCTTCAGTCAATTTAACTTACATTACTTTAATATACGATACTATTCTAAGTAAATAATGAAATCTCCATCAGTAACTTTGTGCTAATGAATAATTATCGTGTAGTTCAACAATTCTTGGATCAGTTGAATTTTTCGGAATCTAAGTTTGACAGTGCTTATATCATAAATTTAAGAAATTGTTCAAATTTTAATATTAAAATTGGTTTCTAAAAAACTATGCTTAAACTAAAGTTTTATTTAATTTTTTTATTAATATTTACAAATTTCAATCAATTTTAGCTTGATTCGAAATGGAACGACGGATGGTTGTGTGCTGCCTACTGTCTTCCCCCGTAAAAAGCACCTACGCGTAATGAGCGAATAGTACGCCGAATGGGCGCACTATTCGTTTTAAATGCCTATAGGCGTAGTATTTGAGGACCATTGACGATTTTATAATTATAAACATTTAAAATACGTATAAAATATATTTAAAAAGGTTTAAACATCTCATTGTAGTTCTTAATGCCTGTAGTAGCCATATTGTTGTTGTAAACCTTACTCGAATGTGGCCATATTGTTGTTGTAAACCATACTTTATATAATTAAGCAATATAATCACAGTCTAATAATGAAACGATCACAAACAAGTTCGTTACCACAAGCAGTTTTACTTATTATAAAGACCATACACACGATCCGATTTGGTTGATCCAACCAAATTGGTATATTTGTACAACAAAATTGGTTGTACATAAACACGATCCAATTTTGTTGGTATGTTGACACCAGGCCATCCAATATGGTTGGTCCACTTTTGACCTTTATTTTATTTTATGTATGTTTAACAAAAACTAACACAATTAACAAAAACAAATATTTTATATGATTACTACTTTCTCGTTTTCGCTTATGTTTTAGACTAAAATAATATCATCGAACAACAATACACACGATCCAATTTGGTTGGTTGGTCGGTCGGTCGGTTGGATGCAAATTTCCTTCCAACATGTCCGACCAATTTGACAAGTACCAATTTCCAACCAAGTTGAATCAACCGTCCGACCAAATCGGATCGTGTAAAGGGCCTTTATAAATTCGATTTCACCACACATCACAGTAGCAAGATTACATTTTTTTGCTTAAAATTACTGGCTTACTACAGCCTTTGGATGTCTGTATAAACAAAACATTCCAAGATATATATAATGATAATTATGATGAATACGTTGCAAAAGCTATTTCAGACTCAAATAGGCAGACAAAACTGGGTGCACTAAAGTGCTAAATACTTTTATAGAGTCATAATGGGCTTAGAAATACAACGTTGAAGCTGACAAAATAGCCAAGGCTTTTAATTCCTAAAGTTGAATTTAAAATTATTAATTTGCATGAGCCATTTATCTTTAGCGATGATTGATACATTTAAAAAATTGAGTACTTTTGGCCAAAAAAAAATTGCAAATAGTATTGCAAATGTATTATGCATTTAAAATGCAGGTGAGTTAAATTCGAAGAATGGGTTGCATTGTATAGTGCTCATATTATTAAATTTTTGGAAGTAAATATGGTTCTTACTGACCATAATCTTACTGACGATAATGATAAGAATATTTTAAAATCAGATGAAAAGTCTATATTCCATTAAGAAAAATTGTTGTACAACAAATTTTCGTTGGATAACCAGAATGAGACAAAAAAATTGTGTATAGTTTCGTTAGATGAGTGAATGAGTTCGCCAGCTTTTCCAATATAATTTTGTTAGCAAAATCAAAAGGAGAAATGTAAATGTAGGGGAAATGTTTCTATACAAAAGTATCGAGTAGAGTAGTTTTTATGGCAACATTTAATACATATATAGTATATACGTAAAGTTTGTGTCTCGATGAGTAATATGTTTCACACACACAATGATAATATTAATTAATTTTTTTTTTAATGATATGTAATAAATTACATGCATTCTCGTATAGATTAAAGCATAAATGTAATGATTGAGCTAAATTTTATCTGTAAAATAATAAATGTTCATAAAATAATAATAATAATATTGACATGCTAAACAAAGCTAACTAAGTTTATCTACCAAATGTAACTTTAAAAATTTTCCAACAAAAATTATTGTACAACAATTTTTCATAATGGAATATTTTTTTTGATTGATTGATTTTGAATGTACTGCCAAGCATTAAGCAGGATATCCCGGAAAGCGCCGGGCCCACAGTACAACCGTTTTTACATATACTTGGAAGGATATGGAAGGATACTAGTTAAATTATTGAGATCGACCCGATTACAGACACCTTGACGGCCAATAGTTTGTAAATTTTTGTGGGTTAGGGAAAGGAAAAGTATGTTAGTTATGGCTTAATTGGTCCGATTTCCCAGTATCTAATATTCAAACTACTTTTAGTGTAAGTCAATCACATTTTTGTTGTATTGCTCTGCATTCTGTGTGCCACCATTCATCCTTATTCATCCTTATTCACCCTAAGTTGTCCTGAAAACAAAATATATTAATGGACTAATTGCTCTTAGCCATAGGCTGTAAGAAATAGAATTAATTTCAATCTGAAATTATAATTTAATTAATTATAATATTATAAAATTATAATTCTGCAATGCATATGCTGTAATAAATTGGATTAGTTTCCCTATAAATTCGTTCCGTTGCGTTTTTGCTAAAAATTAGGTGTTAATTTAGTACCGTACTATAGTGGTAATATAAATCATAATATAACAGTACAAAGATATGAAATAATAATAATAATATAACAATATAAACACCAAAATACAAATCTGAAACATAAGAATATACAGAATATAAAAATATAAAATATAACGGTATCGGAATTAATTAAAAAACATCGGCATTTGTACGCAAATTAAATGCGGCAATGATACTTGATTCGTCACTTATTATTTTACGGCCCTTAAGATCTTCGTTAAAACATGTAATTTGTAGGAGAAGCCAGCATCCTTCATCTTCGGGATGATAGCTTTCAACAACGTCAAACATTTGAGCATACAGATTTTTTTTTGGGTTTAACACAAAATCTTTAGAGCTTTTCTGGTACAGATTTAATTTATATAACTTCATTTTATTAATTAAAGGATCAATGTTAAACATATAAATTTTAATTTAAACCCTAAAAGAGACCACCCAAATATTACGCATAGACAAAACCACTCTACACTCCAACAAAACTAAACGAACCTAAGATTTACAAATTTTAGCTTAAAAACTAATAAATTAAGAGTAAATATTTTATCTATTTAATATATTTTATTTATTTGTATATAGATTAGAAAAATGTTTGCAAACTACATTTTCCTAATTTATTTGTTGCACTGCCCCAAAATGCTACAAATCGAATTTTATTAAATAATTAAACAATTGAATTCGATCGAATCCACCGTTTTATAGCAATTACACAATGTACTTGCATAAAAATCCATATTTATATTTACTTTAAAACCAAAAACACTACAAATCGAATTTTATTAAAATAATTAAACAATTGAATTCGATCGAATCCACCGTTTTTTAGCAATTACACAATGTACTTGCATTAAAATCCTATTTATATTTGCTTTAAAACCAAAAACACTGCAAATCGAATTTTATTAAAATAATTAAACAATTGATTTCGATCGAATCCACCGTTTTTTAGCAATATGTACTTGCATTAAAATCTTATTTATATTTACTTTAATACCAAAAACACTACAAATCGAATTTTATTAAAATAATTAAACAATTGATTTCGATCGAATCCACCGTTTTTTAGCAATTACACAATGTACTTGCATTAAAATCCTATTTATATTTGCTTTAAAACCAAAAACACTACAGATCGAATTTTATCAAAATAATTAAACAACTGAATTCGATCGAATCCATCGTGTTTTAGCAATTACACAATGTACTTGCATAAAAATCCTATTTATATTTACTTTAAAACCAAAAACACTACAAATATAATTTTATTAAAATAATTAAACAACTGAATTCGATCGAATCCACCGTTTTATAGCATTTACACAATGAACTTGCATAAAAATACCTATTTATATTTACTTTAAAACCAAAAACACTACAAATCGAATTTTATTAAAATAATCAAACAATTGAATTCGATCGAATCCACCGTTTTTAAGCAATTACACAATGTACTTGCATTAAAATCTCTATTTATATTTACTTTAAAACCAAAAACACTACAAATCGAATTTTATTTAAATAATTAAACAATTGAATTCGATCGAATCCACCGTTTTTTAGAAATTACACAATGTACTTGCATTAAAATCCTATTTATATTTACTTTAAAACCAAAAACACTACAAATCGAATTTTATTTAAATAATTAAACAATTGAATTCGATCGAATCCACCGTTTTTTAGCAATTACACAATGTACTTGCATTAAAATCCTATTTATATTTACTTTAAAACCAAAAACACTACAAATCGAATTTTATTTAAATAATTAAACAATTGAATTCGATCGAATCCACCGTTTTTTAGCAATTACACAATGTACTTGCATTAAAATCCTATTTATATTTACTTTAAAACCAAAAACACTACAAATCGAATTTTATTAAAATAATTAAACAACTGAATTCGATCGAATCCACCGTTTTTTAGCAATTACACAATGTGCATAAAAACAATATTTATATTTACTTTAAAACCAAAAACACTACAAATCGAATTTTATTAAAATAATTAAACAACTGATTTCGATCGAATACACCGTTTTTAGGCAATTACACAATGTACTTGCATTAAAATCCTATTTATATTTACTTTAAAACCAAAAACACTACAAATCGAATTTTATTTAAATAATTAAACAATTGAATTCGATCGAATCCACCGTTTTTAAGCAATTACACAATGTACTTGCATTAAAATCCTATTTATATTTACTTTAAAACCAAAAACACTACAAATCGAATTTTATTTAAATAATTAAACAATTGAATTCGATCGAATCCACCGTTTTTTAGCAATTACACAATGTACTTGCATTAAAATCCTATTTATATTTACTTTAAAACCAAAAACACTACAAATCGAATTTTATTTAAATAATTAAACAATTGAATTCGATCGAATCCACCGTTTTTTAGCAATTACACAATGTACTTGCATTAAAATCCTATTTATATTTACTTTAAAACCAAAAACACTACAAATCGAATTTTATTAAAATAATTAAACAACTGAATTCGATCGAATCCACCGTTTTTTAGCAATTACACAATGTACTTGCATAAAAACAATATTTATATTTACTTTAAAACCAAAAACACTACAAATCGAATTTTATTAAAATAATTAAACAACTGATTTCGATCGAATACACCGTTTTTAGGCAATTACACAATGTACTTGCATTAAAATCCTATTTATATTTACTTTAAAACCAAAAACACTACAAATCGAATTTTATTTAAATAATTAAACAATTGAATTCGATCGAATCCACCGTTTTTTAGCAATTACACAATGTACTTGCATAAAAATCCTATTTATGTTTACTTTAAAACCAAAAAAACTACAAATCGAATTTCATTAAAATAATTAAACAATTGATTTCGATCGAATCCACCGTTTTTTAGCAATTACACCACAACAATTTTTCATAATGGAATAGAGACTTAATTCGAATGTAGAAGTTTATGTTGTTTCGACTGTCGAGAAGTGGAACATAAATCGTTATCCTCGATAATAAATGTTGCGAGATTGATGAGCATGTGTATTTTGTCGAAAACCCGTCCAAAAACGTCATTATAATAAAAATCGAAAATCCTTTTTTTTTTAATAAAAAATCAATTAAAGCGCCTAGACGTTTTGTTCAAATGGGCGTTTTATTTTAAATAATCATCATTTTTAGAAAATTTTATATTTTGAAGACCACCCGAATATAACGCCTTGGCGCTTTTTACGGGGGAAGACGTAACGATGATACTAAAGAGTTGTCAAAATGAGAACTAGATGTGTAGAATTTAATGTGAGTTTAATACTAAATTGAGATATTGTAGGAATATTATCTAATTCATGGAGTTCATGGATAGTAGTGGATCTAGGAAAAAATAAAGCATTCCTGATATACTTATTTTGTACTACTTGCATTTTGTTAATGTGTGCAAAGTTTGATCATGCATATGCTAGTGTTGATTTTCTAAAAACTATAATTGTGTTTCAAGGAGTCCCACTACAAATATTTTAGACAATAAATAAAAATCATCTTGTGTAATCGAGGAAAATGCAGCAGTGTTTCAAAGCTTGCTTGTTTGTACATAATATGAGGAAACGAATCAAATGTGGAATATATTGATGTCCGTAGATTTTTTGTAAATCCTAAATTTAAGTTTGCCGTAGTTCTGATTATTTGTATAACTAAGAAATTCAATATGCCGTATTCTTCAATTTCCATTGTAAAGGATTACCCAATAAGAAGTTTCGTTTTGAATAGCCTACTATTTGGGCGGCTGTCAATTTTGAAAATGTGCGAATTGACCATTGAAAATTAATAAAAAGGATATGATGCTGCAAGGGTAGCCGTCGCGACCATTTTTCTGATATTGTTTTCAAATGTTAATGGAATACCTTCCTCTTTACAATAAAATAAACATTCATTGATTTCTCTTAAAAAAATATTCGTTTTTTTTTAATATCAAAATGAAACCTCTTATTGGAAAACCCGTTACATTTTATTGCTTGATGTAATGTGTAAATATGTTTAAAAATAACGGAGAAAGTGGACTTTTTGACTATTGCGATAAAGTCAGCAAAATATCTAAACCAAATTCTCGGGAACAGGTTGAAATTCTGTTTAAGGTTTTCTTTCAAATGGCTCATAAATATTTCGTTATGGAGCCAACTTCACTTCCCATGTACCTTTGATGTACCATATGTTTCTTCATTAAATATAACTCGAAATTAGAAAAAAATTGTGAACCATCGATTTTATTTTGGTTTCTACCTATATTTGATTAATTAGAATGATAAATTCATTTCTGATCGATGAACACCATTTCTTGTATTTATCAATTTATTTTAATTATTAAAAATTGTATTCATGATTTTGTCATTATTTATTATCATAAAAAAATTATAAAAACTCGGAAGAATTATTTTGTTTGATTCCCATTTGATGAGCATATTTTGGGAATAATATATAATATTTTGGGAGGTTGTATTTATAAAACGATTATTATCCAGCTCCAGGGACCAAAAGGTTAACATTTTTAAAAATAAACTGCAATATTTTAAATTATATTTATATGTAGTACTTATATATACTATTGTAGGACTAAATATTTAAACACGATTTAAGTTTTTATACGATTTTATTTAAACAAAATATTATTTAAACTATATTTAAACAAAATAAGATTATTTAGTAAGCACAATACACATACGTCCGATCCTCACGATGATCAAAATCCAACTCCCTTCTTTTATTTTCTTTTTCTCTTATTTCTCTTACACTAATCCTTATTATCTAAAATAAACTACATACATGTTTACATTTTAATACGTTTACGTATAAATATAGGTTTAGCTCTCTTATATATAAAATAGCAAGGTTGCCACTATTCCTTACACTATACATTTGAAATTATATGTAAGGCTTGGAAATGTTTGGTATTACAAAAAACTGATTCCAATAATAAATGTGGACAATACTTTTGGATGAAATTTCTTTTAATAAATTAACTAAAGCATTTACTCCAAATAAAATAAACCAGTTTTAGTTTGTAAACATGCAACATAAAGAAAATTCAATGTACTCAGTTTCTATTTCAAAATTATTTGTGCATTATGTATTTTTTTTTCGAACATCAAGTTTTCTATATTCAATCTTCTATTGTTTCGCAATTTTTTAGCATCGAAAAAAGAGCAGTCCTTGTGGCTAAATACAATTGTGGAGTTTTGGCCGTTCATGTGGCCAAAAAACATAGTTACTATCGAAATACGAATATATACCAAGTAAAAAGACAAAAAACAAAGAAGTGCTCAAAAGTACCGAAGGGAAAGGGATAAAAAGAGTTACATCCCTGTAAAAAATTATCTTGAATTAACGAGGTTCACTACGTGAAAACTAAGCAACATGCAAAACCGGATTAGTTCATATTCAAACGGATCACTATTAAAACCATGAAATGCAGAAAGCTTAATAAGAAAAAAGGGATTCATGTATACATCACCCAAAAATCTCCTCTTTAAAGGGGGGAAATGGCTCGAATAAATTTAGTACGGGACCATATAAACAAACCAATTGAATTTTGGAGGAACATAGTATGAACGGTTAAATTTATTTATTTTTTCGTTGAATGGAACATGGGGAGAAAATTGTATTCCACCTCTAAAGAGAAAACCAAAAAGATTATTATCACTCTCACACGCCACTCACGGGGCAGACATACAATGGTGTGTGGATGTATAAGCTTCAATGGTATAGGACCAATTGCAATAATACGGGTAACAGTTAGTGTATTTATTCCAAAGGTATTTGGAATTGTTGAATGTGATAGCATTGGTAGAGCTGGCTAAAAAATATTTGGTTCGCAATTCGTACTTCAACAGGACGGCAAAATTGTTAAAGGTTTTTTAAAATAACTCAATGAAATTTGCCGTTGCCAGCACTCAAACCTGATTTGAATATCATCGAAAATAAATGGTCTTATATGAAAAGGAAAGTTCCATTCGAGGTTGGACTAAGAAATGACTTGGAGCTCAATAGTAAATGTTTCAAAAGAAATCATTCAGATTTTTAAAATATCTTACAGTTACTATGTCGACCGTCTCGGTCCAAACGTTTCTGCAAGGTGATAAAAATCAAAAATCAAATTTTTGTGTGTTAGCACACAACGTATTAATAAATATATCTGCAACACATTATTGAATCAGATTTTAAGTTTAGTGGATTTATTTTTCTTATATTATTTTTAATTTTTAATTAATGTACAATTAATTTTGTAAATAGAAACCGAACTTAGGTTTTCTTTATGCATGAGTTAAATTTTTTTTAATATAATTTAGAGTAAATTTTAGTTTATTTAATAAAATATTAAAAGTATGGTCTATATCTAATATTGCAAGCAATTTTATTTTGTTATACCAAATATTTTTACGCTGCACAAATAATTTTGAAATGCAAAGTATTTGTGAACTGCATTTAATCTAATAAAAATCTTTCGTGGTTATTTAGGCCAAATCCTCCTCTTCAAACGTATTCACTAGTCGCTATGATTCTTATCTGGTACTTTACACAATCTATTTTATGGAATAATTTTTTTATTTTTTTTTATAAAATACACTAATTCATTGCAAAAATTAATTTATTTATGTATTATAAATACAATAATTCAATTAGAAGATTTTAATATAACTATGTATAACTACAAACTGTAACAGACTAGTCTTAAACTAGATGTGGAGAATGTGAAATAAAATTATGCAGCCTTCGTAAAGACTAAAGAATTCGCTAATAATACTAAGCATAGAAAACCTGTCTTAAAACCGAACTGATGTGGCCTGATTATTGATAAGTTGCGGGAGGACCTAGCATGTAAATATATTTATTATTATCAGCATTAATACAGATTCCATAAGTCAATACCAAGCCTACGCGTCTATAAAATTAAGACTTCAATTAAATTGTTGTACGACGTTTCAATTCATGATGTTAGGTTTCAATAAAAAATGTTGTTTGCTACGGCTTGTAGGCTGCTAAAAAAATTATAATATTTTGTTATTGGTATTTCTGGTTTATACAAAAAAAACTGAAAGAAAAATTCGTTGGTTTTGATTGAATTTATTTATGCATGTAAACCAAATTTAAATTATATTATTTGTATAATAAATAAATTATTAAGTAAATTAATTTTGTTTTTACCCGAAAAGAACATTATTTTGCGAAATACCAAAATAATTTTATTACATTTTTTTTGTCGGTATATTTAGTCATCCCGACATTGTAAGCATTCATTTCTTAAATCAAATTTACAATTTTTGGGTATAAAAATATAATACATAAAATATTTTGGATCCAAATAAAATTGTTTTGTATTATTTTTTTCAATTTTAATCACGTTATTGAAATATTCATGAGCTACTAAAGTCTTGGAATAAAAGAAAACTTTGATACAATTTGTAAGGTAATACCTTTGCACGCGTATGTATATTGTACACCAAAAAATAAAAAATAAATAAAAAATAAAAAAACGCGAATTGAACGAAATTAATGCTTGAAATAGGTTTAATAATTTTAATGGAATACTTTTTATGCAAATATTACGTAAATTTTGTTTAATGGTGTATAAATATTATTTATAAGAGGGTAGTTATTTTCGTAAACAAGTACACAAATCACAAAAACAAGTATAAATATATGTTAAATGAATATTATTTTTAGAAATGACCAAGGTCATTACCTATTTAAGTCGATCTAAATAAATTAAATTGTTACTCAATTATTATTTTAAATATAAACGAAGGATTTTTGGATGGTTAACTATCAACCGCCAAATGATCGGGAAGACTTGAGAAAAAGTTAAAAACAAGTGTTACATTATTTTGAGATATCCAATTAAAACTTAGTACCATATCATAATATGTTTATCGCAGAGTTTGTCGAAGTTCATCAAGCAGTTTTAGACTAACTAATTTTGCATGTTGCCATTGACTGGGCGAAAAAGATGAGGATTATAATCTTCGAGAAAATAATCATTGAAGCTCTGTCTAACTCACAGGAGAATATTTTATCCAAAATTTAAATCAGCTATCAAATACAGCCAGTCAATTGTTAAAGTAGGTTTAAAAATGCGTAGCTTCGTTATTATTTAACAAGGTATGTGATTTCAATCTACTTATCTATATATAGAAAATAAAGTCGGGTTAGTTACACCAACTATAACTCAAGAACGACTGGACCGATTTTTATGATCGTTGATTTGTTGGATTTGGCTCCACCCCGAATAGCAGAATAACTATTAAAACATTATAAATACCTAAAATTAACGACAAAAAAATGTATGAAGAAAATTCATTTTCTCATATATTTTGTATGGAACTCGAACTATTACAACGAAAGTGAAAGGAAATGATTTTGTTGTCGACAACACTTGGCTTGTTCCGTATTCGCTACTTCTTTCTAAAACATTCGAGGCACATTGCAACGTGGAGTATTGCAATTCAGTGAAGTCTATAAAATACATCAGTAAATATGTCAGCGATATGGCGGTTTTTGGCGTTCAAACTCCCAATTCCAACGACGAAATCGCACTATCAAGTTGATTTAATATGTGAGCTGCAATGAGGTGATATGGCGTATATTCTCATTCCTCATTCATGAACGTTATTCTACTGTTGTACATTTAGCTGTGCATCTGGCGAATGGTCAACGAGTTTACTTCAACGCATCAAATGTTGCTCAATGTACTGTATCACCACCAGCGGCAACATTGACCAGTTTCTTTTCGATTTGCCAAAGTGATCCGTTTGCACGAACATTGCTATACTCTGAGATGCCACGTTATTACACTTGAAACACTTCATCGAAGAAATTTCAACGTTGAAAGCAACGCGATGTAGTTCGGTTGCGGTTGCTACGAGAATGTTCGTGGACCCACGTCATTTGAATCACTTCGAACTATCAAAGGTGTAGTGTGCTCAATATTTTGTGCTGCATGTTAACAGCCCAATTTGCTTGAAACCGATATTCATTGGGACATTACAATCACTGAAATAATTATTTCTGTATCTCTATTATTTGCTTTATATGCTGGCACATTATTTGCTATCATTATTTCAACATCCACGTGAACTGTGGAACAAGTAGCTTTTGATCGATGACATGTGCGGTAGTTTGTTAGGAATGTCAACGCCATATCGTGGAATGAACGACGCTTTCAATCGAAAATTGGAACATGAACGTGAATACGATCGAGATGCATTGAACCAATTAGTTCGAACAAATGTATACCACTGTTGAACCCCCAACAGAAAGAAGTGTACGATACCTTAATGCAGGCAATTGATCATGGAAATGGTTGCTTTTTCTCGATGCGCCCGGTGGAACTAGAAAGAAATTCCTCAAGTTCTTGATTTTTGGAACCTCAATGATTCTGCTGTCTGGCGATATCTGTCAAACACAACCAGTCATTCCAAGATCGATCGATGCCAATGAAATAAATGCTTGCCTCAAATCATCGACTCTGTGGCGTTATGTGAACAAACAGCTGACGACAAACTTACGAGTTGCATTGCTAAACTATCTTTCTGCCGAATATTTCTCCTATTTCCAACCAATTACTGAATATCGGTAATGGCCGTATTTCTGTCAACGAATCAAACAGATTGATTACGTTTTCGCCGATTTTTTGCAATTTCATCTTAACGAAGAAGGAGCTCCCGAACATCATTGCTAACCACACAAATTATAATTGGTTGAGTGAACAAGTAATTCTTGTGTCAAAGAAAATAGATGTGGAACACTTAAAATTCATAAATCAAAATCAAATCATTTGTCCACTACAATCCTATAAATCTATCGACTGCGTAACAAATAAAGCAACCAACTATTCAAGTGATTTTGTAAACTCATTGGATCTAACTGGCTTGCCACTGCACAATTTATAACTAATTTGTAGTCATTATGCTTCAAAACCTGAACCAACCAAAACTATCTAATCGAACGCGTTTGATGGTGAGAAAACTCATGGGCAATGTAATTCACGTGACGATACTCAAAGGGGAGGAAGTTCTCATTCCAAGAATTCCGAGATGTCTTTCGAGTTTAACCGAATTCAATTTCCAATTCGTCTTGCATTCCCATGACGATCAACAAATCACAAGGAAATCGTTGAGTGTTAATCTAGTAAATAAATTCTTTTCTCACGATCAATTATACGTAGCATGTTCACGTGTCGGCAATCCGAAAACCAAACGAAATGTGTCGTATATCACAAAGTGCTTCAGGAATAATCTAAATGAAAAACTTAATTTGATTCAGCTAATAAGTTAACACCACATTTATTAATTCTGAGGATGTGCGAAGTCTGCCGGGTCAACTAGTAATTATATAAAAGGGAAAATTATTTTTTCAATTTTCTTTTCAATTTGATGTGTAAACAACGAAATATTAAATCATAGTAGCCACAACCACTTTTTCGATCGGATGCCGAAATAATAGTTTTGAGCTGCATTATAATGGAGATTAACTCCACCCATACCTTTATTGTAATTATGCAAAAGTTGTGGTTGCTGCTAATTTATAAAACACCCTGCTTCATTATTCCTTTTTTAATCTTCTGGTTACCACTTTTAGTTCTATTTGATTATCTGTAGTTGGTAGCTACTGTAACCTCTTTGTTGTTCTGCTACCTGCAGAACATAATTTTGTGCTAATCAAACTGGAAATCATGATTGGCAGTTTTGAACATATTTTTTTGTCACTTAGTAACAAAAGATAATATGAGGTAAAAAAATAATCAAAAAATCCAATATGACGCGGTGGACTCAATTTTACAAATAAACCACGTAAATCTGGATTTAAAGACAACCATCGTGAATTGCTTTTGAGGGGATCAAGGGCTTGAAAAATATAAGTTTTTAGAAATGCAACATTCCACACTATTAATATAACACCAAAAGATATGATATGAAGTTTTGCTACGTCAGAGAAAACAATTATAAAAAAAGTAAAAACTGCTGTTCAAACCAGGTCCAATGAAAGTGAGTGAGCCAGTTTTATTTTGATATCCATATTTTACTGTGTTCATATTTTTAACAAAATGGCCTTTTACGGATGCTGGTTATCAGACCAATGATCAACTAGTTACCTTTTACGACAATCAAACGGAATTTTGGTAAATTCGAAAATTATTTCGCTTGTTTATAACTTTAAACTATTAGATCATACTAACTAAATGTGTCATAAACAGTGTCTCGAATCCCAAAAATTGGGATTTGGGTTCAGGTTCTTGCACAAGAATATATTGGGTTCGGAAACAAAAAAAATCTAACTTATTTTGTTTGTTTAATTTAAAAAAAAAATATTTTTATTCAATTGGACAAGATCTGGCGCTAAAACTAATTGAAGGGCAGAAGGAAACGGTTTCTCACTAACCTGTGTTGCTGAAACGGCAAGCACAATCTGACCAACCTCGTAAAATAATGAAGTATCTAATTTAAGGTTTTTTCAGAACTCCAAAACATTTTTTTCCTTTGGAACTCTGGGATAAGTTTCATGTATATGAAACTTATCCGAGAGTTCCAAAGGCAATAAATGTTTCAATGTAAACACTTTTTTAAAATAAAATCAACGCAGTCAGCCTTGTAATTTTCTTCGTTTTCTGTAGCTGCCTTCAAACTGTTTTCTTTGGTTTTCGAGATTATCTCCAACACGTCGTGGTCATTTTTATCATCCAATGAACTAGAGAATATTCAAGATATTTTGCCCAACTGTTTGTCGATCCGTTTTAGTAATGATTTTAAATTTATTGTTTTTTATTTTTTTGTTTATTTTTAATTTTTGAAAGGAAAAATTAACTTGAACTAACTGGGTTCGGGATCACAAAATTAAGAAAAAATCTCTGAACCGGAACGGGTTTTAATCGGTTTGAAACCCTGGTCATAAATAACCTTATTCAGGAGAATAACCACACACTCTTCAATTCTGATTTAAATCTTTTATAATATAAAATGTTTTTGTGATATATGAACCACCTCATGTATCTGCATCGAGTAATTCATGACAAATCAAAAATTCAATATCAATAAATAACTTTCAGATTGTATTCAAAAGCCGTAATTTTTATTTCTTTTACCCATATGTGTGAATTAATGGCTCTATTGAAATTGGTTCAATGTATCAGATATTTATCATTGTGCTATGAATTACAGTTTTTACCACACATCCAAACAATAAGTTTTACAGTAATGTGAAAGCAGCAACAAAATATTTAACAAAATAAAAACCAAAAAGTTGTCTGTGTGGCTTTTCATTGAAATCAGATAAAATTCATAACTCATGCATTTACATTACATTTATGTATTTTGTATCACAGCACATATCTCAAATCCATTTCACTTTATTTTGTGTTATTACAAATTCAAAAAAATTCGAAGATTTTTCTGGGTACTCGTTCGTTTCCAGTTTCCAATACAATAACAAAAAAAAAATCTTTATATTTATTTTGAATGCAACATACATTTATTTTATTTTATAATGTTATTATTTATTTATTTTTATTTATGTTTTTTTTTTTTTTTTTTTGAAAATCCAATTTCATATATATGTGCACCCATTTTCATTATTTTGGTTTTTAGTTCGTGTGTTGCTGAATAAATGGATATACATAAAATATATGTGCAAAATAAAAAATGTTGCATAAAATTTAAAAATTGATTGAATTCTATATAGCAATTTATCATAATCTACTGAGCACGGGGTAGCACACTCAGTATTATTGTAATACTAAAATTATTTTATTTATTAATTCAGTTTAAGGATGGCAGTTTGCAACTAAAACTTCAATAACAGAAATTGGAACAACAATGGTTAAATTGCATTAAAAAACGCTTCTATTTTACCATCAATTTACGTACATTGTTTAGGAATGGCCAAGTTTTTCACAATACCTAAACATTCTCGATGGTAACATAAGTCTTAAGCAAATAAACATAAAAACTGTTAGATTTAAGGGCTATACGAGCAATAATCATAAGGTTTTTAAAAATCCATTACAAAATTTTACCTCTAACAGTGTTTTCTAAATGATCCCTTATTTGTGAAACGAAACTTATTCAAATGACTAAGCTGGTGAGGTGACCTATTTTGTATATCTCACTTACCTTTTAATTCTAATGTAAAAACAAGAATGTTGTCAAATAAACCAAATAATGAATATAAAACATAAACAATTTACTAAAATATTAAAATTAAATTAAACCAAGAAAAACTAAAATTAGTTAAAGAAAAAACATAGCAAGCGATGTAAGTATTCGTTTTTCATAATATTATTTTCATGAAGTTATTTAACTAAGGTTATTTTTACGTTTATATTCAACTAGGCAGATCGCCAGTTCAATGAATGTAGCAAAAAATATAATCATCTAATGGATACGAATGAATTACATGAATAAGAACGACTGAATAAATGATTTTCTATCCTACAATAATAATTCCACAAACACGGAAGTTAATTTAATAAAATTTAAATAGAATAAAATTTGTTTTATTTTTAAATAAATATCGTTGATTAAGTCACACAAAGATACAAGATTAATCTTGCATATGCACTTACTTCAACCACAAGTGTGAACAACTACTAAAACACATTATTCAAAATTCGGTGTCAGAAAACTAATTTATTTTTCAGTTGTGCATGCCGAAGGAAAAATATCATACCAAAATATACAAATGTTGCTTGTCAAATTCTTTTTTTCTTCTAAAAGCAGGTTCTAGATTAACACTATATATTCCAAAGCCAATATGATGGCTAAAAGAAAAGGAGAGAAAATTTGGATGACCAGCACAATAAAATCACAGATTAATATTAAACAACTTTAATAATTTATCCATCAAATTATTTTAAATTATTAAACTTACAACGTGAAATCACATGTAAATTTCATTACTTATTTCATTAATTGTTCAAGCAACCACTATTACCTCATAGACACTAGCTTAAAAATCTATTCACGAAGCTACTTGACAAATTCTTTTAATTAAAAAAACAATTCAGTAAAGTAGATAAACGTCATTATTCAATTCAATTTATGTCGATTTCGTTTGATTTTTTACCCCTCTCTGAGTCTCTGGTCATTTTTAAAGCACTTTCATTTTTTCATTAAGACGAACATGAAAACTACACTGACAGCTGTATTCATATGTTTGTGTCTTCTTTCAAAACCTATTATCTACTTTTAATCGGCATTAAAGTTTGGGGTAGAGACATCTACCAAAAGAAAGTAAAAGGTGTTTCCACATATCATACTACAACTTGTGTGTTTTGCATGAATGTATTTTAAAAAAAATGGTCGGTAAATATTTATTAGTATTAATAAATTTAATTTTATAAATGAAATGAATAAACATAATTTAATAAATGGATGTAAAATTAAATATTGAAGAATTTATTACTTGTTTGTTAGAATGTGCTTATTTGGTAAAATTCGTCTATACATTTATTTATGGTATATTCGAGTTATATTCCTAATACGAAGATACTTTATTTTTATTCGCAAATAAATTTTTAATTGGCAGTAGCTAAAATATAATAGCCATAAGTGCCTTAAATATAATATAATAATATTGTGATCAGTGACTGATTCTATATAAATGACGATAACAATAAATTTGGAAGATTTGAAATAGGTCGTTGATACGACAGGCCACGTCGTCATGAATAATGGCTTCGTAGCCTTAGAACATTTATCAAGTGAGTTATACTATAACTAACTAACATTATAACTATAGTCACCAATTTTTTTAAGCTACTTAACATTATAGCTGTTCAACAAGTAGATGAGGAACTAGTATAAGTTAGTAGTATAAGCCTAGTAGAACTAGGCTAGTTTTTATAACCTTGAAATAAGAAACAGAATGGCTCCTCAAACTAATGAACAACATTCTGTTGAGATTATCACGGTTGTAGAGGATGCTAGTGCGCCACGTTTGCCGAAAATCTGGAAAGCATATTTAAACCACTAAACAGTTAATGAAGAGAAATTCTCGATGATAGTGTTAATCAAGAATCTGACGGTATAAATAGTGCGTCATGTTCCGATATTATAAATATTATAAATAGTAACAAGAGAGGTGTTACGCTCACTTAATTAATAAATGCAGCATTTAAATTTAAATAAGTACCCAAATTATGGAAAGTGGCTTAAGTCATTATAATTATCAAATCTGGAAAATTACCACAGGAAATAAATTGAATAGACCAATTGAATAGCAATAGTAATTGCCAGTAATTTCTAAAGTATTTGAAAAGTTTCTTCTTAAGAAACTTCTGCCGATAGTTGAAGAGAAGGGCTATGTTCCGAATCACCAATTTGGTTTCAGAAGTAAGTCTCCACGTTCATCGCTGAACTATAAAATGTCGACTGCAATTAAACGAAAGTGAATCTTTCCATGTAGACTTTACTTACAAAAAAGGAGATCATAAGCCAGTTTTCATAAATATGAAACAAATTCCATTCGCTAATACAACCAAGTACTTAGGTATGACACTAGAGAAAGCCCACCTACACAAATTTAAAATTAATGCTAATAATAATTAAATTATATTAAAAATAATAAAAATAATGATAATATAAAATATAATAGTATAATTATAAATAATAATAGTACAAATAAAAAAATCAATTTCACAAAAAATAAAAAATAGAAATTAACACAAAAATAGAAATTATGGTATTTTGAAATTAGCATGCGACACGGGTGATGGTAGGCTATTTCAACATCCAAAACTCCTAACATAAAGTAATGAATTAAATCCTCTAAATTTATTACGCGGTATGATTAACGTTTTGATGCGCGACAAATCAGAATGAACAAGTTTTTTAAATAAATACGATGAAGTATGAGCATCTATTAGCTTGTGTATAAATAAAGAAACGTGAAATGCATAAAATCACTAAGGATACTACAATAAGATCTGGTAAGAACTACATAATGTGGTCAAATTTACGCATACGAAAAATAAACCGAGCCCCAGCTTTAAATGCAAAACTCAATTTCTCCATATTATATTCATGCATACCGAAGGACCGTATCGCCATAATAGAAATGGAAACAAGGAAACACCTATGCCAAAAATAATTTCCGTCGAAAATGATGTACAAACAGTGGCAAACCATAAACTACGAATCTTCATATATATGTTCTACACTTCTACGGCAAATTAAATTGACATGTTCATCCCATGATAAAGATTTATTTATCAAAATACCTAAATCAATTACACATTCAGTGAAAGCAATGTTCTAATCACATCGTCACGAAAAGAAATCGATTAGTGTTTACCTATAAATGACTAACGATTGTGTTTTATTAGGATTAAGACAAATTATTTCGGGTAGTCCAAGTTTAATAAAATATAACGATTAATATTTCTTATTCCTACTTCGATATTTTCTCCTATGCTATCAGAATAGATTTAAATATCGTTAGCAAACAAATGATAGCTACAATTAAGTAATACCTTAGGCAGGTCATTGGTGTAAATAATAATAAAGGACTCAACACTGAACTTGCGGTACACCACGTGAAGTTGAAATTAAATGTGAAAACGTCCCACCACTGAAAACCATAAAATAACTAGGTAACAGGCTGTCTGGGAAAACAGAAAATGTTGGTGTAATTCTTATTTAACGTAAAATGATTAACATAATCGAAAGCTTTATTAAAATCTAATGAAATAAAAATGGTAGTCTTCCCAGAATCAGAATTACGACGTATATTTCCAAGAATGCCTAAAACAGCGGGTGTGGTACTATATTTTTTTCGGTAAGCAGATTGATTAGGATCAATTAAATTAACATCACATAAATGTTTCGTAATATCTTTTAAAATCTTCTCAGATACCTTAGATATACTCTAAATACTTACTCTGGATACTTACTGGCCGATAATCTGATAAAGCCGTGGGGTTGTTCATTTTCTGAAGAAGGATTAATTTAGCAGCTTCCTAAAATAGCGTCCTATAATATCTACGCTTCATAAAATAGCAATTGAATAAATTTGATAGGAATACGTTCATGTCCAATACTATCACCGTTAACGGAGTTTAAAGATTCCAGGTTATTCACATCTTCAGCAATATTATGAAAATTGTTCGAATTCATCAGCTGAAAAAATCCAGTTCTGATTTAAAGATTTGCTATTACACCCAATTTCATTAATCATTTCTCAAATTTTTTTTGCGATAACTCAGAAGCAAACAATTTATTTAAATAACAGGTTTTCTCAAGAAAACCTTTATCTATCTTTTGAGTTATTGCGGATTTCAGTGTAGATCTTCTGATGTCTGACCACTTGTTCAACGCAAATTTTCTCAAAATGACTAAGTTTTGAATATTTTTAGCAAGCCAAGACGGCTTACTAATTTTTACAAATTTTGCAAAAAAGTACCACGCCAATTCATTGAATACATCCAGTTAACGATTAACGTCACTAATATAAAATATCTTACCCAATTTAAAGACGAACACTCATTCAATAAAATCGAAACGACAATATTTTTAAAATCCCTATAACAAATTTCGAGGCCATCGTTATTTAAAGGAGTATCGTAACAACAAAACAACACATCGTGATCGAAACAACCAACACCGATCTAACCAAAAACAGGCTGCAATGTAGGGAAATTTTCATTTTTCTACAATATCATATAATATACAACATACTGTGGCTATGTTAGGCGCAAATCTGACATTAATATCTAGTTTTGTTTGTAAGATTCCCCATTGCCCTTTTAAGCGTCCAAAAGTGTTTTCAAGACGTGAAAGTGTTTTCAAAAGTGTTTTCATATTCTTGTTCTGTGGTCAAGCTGCCGGCATACCCTTTTTTTAATCAAGGCAATAACGGATAACCTGAATCACCTACAATACATGCGGTTATCTCGACGCCAATTACAAGTTTCAATGGCTGAAATTAAATAAAATAAGGAATATTTTAAATATGTATTTATTTGTCTGTAGGAGTAATTGGAATGTGCCAAGCATCAATTTTTTACACAAATATTTGGTATGCTACTCTTTATTTTTATGATATTTTCGTCAAGTAATAAAATTTTCTCTCTTACAAATATTTGTAAAAAGTTTGCTGTAGCCGACTTATAGATACAAAATTTACTCCCTGTATTCAGCACATGATGTTAATTTGTACAGACTTATTGCCACTTATAACTCTACAGTCAAAGCTGAATTAAAATTTGACGCTTAGTCGTTAACTCTGTACGTAAATTGCCACATATCCATAGAAAAGTTCCCTTATCCACCCGAAAATTTTCTATCATCTCCTCATATATGTTATTATTAAAAAAATGTCTCCATCAATGGCAGCTTCTTACATTTGAATCATTTTTTCGTTTATTTTTATGTGAAATATGCTTTAAAAATACCAACCTCATAGAATTTAGACTTTTTAAATGGAATTGCTTTATTTTGGAAAATCAAAATACCCAGTAAACGATGAAATTGCATACCACAAGCCAGCAAAATGAGTTGGTTACATGAAGCTTCGTCCAAATTTAAATTAAAAAATGAGAATAAATTATAAATAAATTTTTACTTTAAAACAAATAAGTAATATATTAGTATTATTTAATTGAAAGTAAGTTAATTTCTCAGTTTTCTTTAACTTAAAAAACGGAATAGGTTTCCTATAATTTATAAAATGTTTTTAAAGTTTGTGCAGCTCATTTTTACCAAATCAAATAAATATTAAAATTTGAATGATAGTTAAAAAAAGGCTCTATAAAACTTCCTAACTTAATGTGTATGAGTCTAATAATTCATTTAAATTTTAAACTTGTTGTGAAGTCACCTCATATAAAACCCAATTTTGGCAGCAGCTTCAAATGACATAAACCACTTGGTCCTATTTTTATACTACTTTAAAATTTAAATTAAATTTAAATTTTAGAGATTAAATATTACAAACCAATTAAATTAACAGCTTTACGACAAATACGTCATATAATCTCCAAAAATCTAATTTATATACCACATTTACATTGGCTACCGGTCGAAACTGGATATTTTACAACTGGATTTGACGAAACAGGATAATTCAAAACTGGATATTTTAAAACGAGATATGGTACAAAACTGGATATTTCAAAACGAGATAAGGTACAAAACAAGATATGGTACAAAACTGGATATTTCAAAACTGGATATTTCAAAACTGGATATTTTAAAACGAGATAAGGTACAAAACGAGATATGGTACAAAACTGGATATTTTTAAACGAGATAAGGTACAGAAAGAGATATGGTACAAAACTGGATATTTCAAAACTGGATATTATAAAACGAGATAAGGTACAAAAAGAGATATGGTACAAAACTGGATATTTCAAAACAGGATATTTCGACATGTGATTTAAACCTAAAATGTTTTTTTAGGAAAATGAAATTTTAAAATGATTTTTTGGAAAAGTTCTGGAATATGGCCAATTAGGAAGGAACTCGGCGAGTTCTTAACCGATTATGATGAAATTCGATACGTAGGATGAAAATGAAATTTTGAAATGGTTTTTTGGAAAAGTTCTGGAATATGGCCAATTAGGAAGGAACTCGGCGAGTTCTTAACCGATTATGATGAAATTCTATATGTAGGATGAGAATGGGATTTTGAAATGATTTTTTGGAAAAGTTCTGGAATAAGGCCAATTAGGAAGGAACTCGGTGAGTTCTTAACCTATTATGATGAAATCCGATACGTAGGATGGAAATGTGATGATTTTTTGGAAAAGTTCTGGAATATGGCCAATTAGGAAGGAACTCGGCGAGTTCTTAACCGATTATAATTAAATTCGATATGTAAGATGAAAATAGAATTTTAAAATGTTTTTTTGGAAAGTTCTGGAATATGGCCAGTAAGAAAGAAACTCGGTGATTTCTTAACCGATTTTGATGAAATTCGATATGTAAGATGAAAATAGGATTTTAAAATGTTTTTTTGGAAAATTCTGGAATATGACCAGTTAGGAAAGAACTCGGCGAGTTCCTAACTGATAATGATGAAATTCGATATGTAGGATGAAAATAGGATTTAAAAATGATTTTTTTGGAAAGTTCTGGAATATGGCCAGTAAGAAAGGAACTCGGTGAGTTCTTAACCGATTATGATGAAATTCGATACGTAGGATGAAAATGAGATTTAAAAATGATTTTTTGGGAAAGTTCTGGAATATGACCAGTTAGGAAAGAACTCGGCGAGTTCCTAACTGATAATGATGAAATTCGATATGTAGGATGAAAATAGGATTTAAAAATGATTTTTTTGGAAAGTTCTGGAATATGGCAAGTTAGGAAGGAAATCGGCGAGTTCTTAACCGATTATGATTAAATTTGATATGTAGGATGAAAATGGGATTTTAAAATGATTTTCTGGGAAAATTCTGGAATAAGGCCAGTATGGTTTCATACATGAATATTTCTAAGGAGAGAAATAGAATTTTCCTTCACTTAATGTTTTTTCTTTAATTGTATAATTAAATCTGATTTTAAAATCTTTTTTGGGAAAACCTCTGGAATATGGCCAGTAAGGTTTCATACTTGAATAATTTTAAGCAGAGAGATAGAATTTTCCTTCACTTAATGGTTTTTTTAATTGCAGCTTTTCTCATCTTATTAAAATAATCATTGACTTGATCGAGTTTACTGTCAGTAAAATTTATCTTCATCTATTTTTTATTTTTCTACTTAAAATAACTTTTCTTCTCTTTAGAGAATCTAAGTGAGAAAAATTAATTAATAAATTAAAGAAAAAGAAAATAAATTATAATATTTGATTATTTAATATAAACAAGATCGACCTCTATAATGAACATTACATTAAAAATCATGTACATAATATAATACATATATATTGTTATTTAGTAGCGATAGAAAAATTCCAATCTTGAACAGTTTAAAAAAGTAATTATTTACGATTTGGAAAATTCTTATTTTTTCACTGTTCGATAGCACAGTTCGATAGCACATTTGGAAGGAACTCGGCGAGTTCTTAACCGATTATTGATTTCATCATAATCGGTTAAGAACTCGCCGAGTTCCTTCCTAATTGGCCATATGCCAGAACTTTCCCAAAAAATCATTTTAAAGTCCCATTTTCTTCCTACGTATCGAATTTCATCAAAATCGGTTAAGAACTCGCCGATTTCCTTCCTAACTGGCCATATTCCAGAACTTTTCCAAAAAATCATTTTAAAATCACATTTTCATCTTACATATCGAATTTCATCAAAATCGGTTAAGAAATCACCGAGTTCCTTCCTAATTGGCCATATTCCAGAACTTTCCTAAAAAATCATTTTAAGTTTAAATCACATGTCGAAATATCCTGTTTTAAAATATCCAGTTAGGTACAGTTATGTACCATATCTCTTTTTGTACCTTATCACGTTTTAAAATATCCAGTTTTAAAATGTCCAGTTCTGAGCGGTTCCCGTGTCAAATGTATATTTATTTGTAGATTTGAGGAGACCACTTTAAAATTTAGCTCAGCTCGAGTTTCATACCTAGCTTATGGCACCATAAATTATAGAATTCATTGGCTAATATGTTTAATATTTTATATATAAAGGGAATTCAATCCATTTGCCAGGCCTAAAATTATAACCTGAATAAATAAAAAAGGGTTAATACCACAATTAAATTACATTTAAATATTAAATGTGTATACATTTACGAGGCTGATTATTGCGAAATAAAAAGAATTTCCAGTATTTATAAATTCCAAATATCATCGAACGATATCAATCGAACGGTTAAAAACCCAATCAAATACATTTTTTTTAATAACAATTATGCAAATGATTCAATTATATAATATGTACATAATATTAATTTATTATTAATTAAGATATATTTTTTAAAGCTAGGTGAATTTGGCCAGCTGGACAGATTTCATTTTTCATAGATATATGTAAATATTTTTAAAACATTTTGAATTTATAAAATTTATGCAAATAAATATGAACTTTTATTTATAAAATAAAAGTTTTAATTTATTAGTATCATTTTTCAATCTCTAAACATTAATAAATTATTTAAAATGTGAATGTTTACAAGTAACAGGTTACTAATTGGTGCGGTGGTTAAAGCTGCAGATCTGAGCAAAAAACTCTCCTTCCTAAGTGAAAAGTTGCTATCTTTAAAAAGAACCTTGCATGTTGTAAAGCAAGGTAGAGGATGATGCTAAATACACCCTCCCCCTTGACGCATATTCAGAGATCATCCCCTTGATGTATGAAGACCAACTCCCGCGGTATTATGCCCAGATATTTTATTAATCGTAAAGCTAGCCTATATAGTATGCAACTTTCAGTATATTTTAAAAAAGTTTGTCAGGCATTGTCCCGAAAACAGACCCGTAGATCTAATTAAAATCGCATCGTCAAAAAATTGCGCTATATTGCGCTAGCATAGGAGGCTTTCACGGTGGATTTCAAAATTGAAATTAAATTAAATATCTAGTGATCGGAGACAGTGTATATCAATCAGCCCACATTAGAACTCATCGCAATCATAATTCCACACTATATCGAAGACTACCTAACAAAAAAGTTATAGTCCTTTGTATAGCAAAGTTATATTAGTAATAGGCAAACATATGAGCAAATAATAAAAAGGTGTTATATTTAAAGATATTATAATTAAGCTGTATCAAGACTTTTGCTGCATTTTACATAATATAATGTAAGTACATATCTTGATTTAGGTTATTTAATTAATATTTGCAAAAAATTTCAAATCAAACATGATGTTTCACTGGACGAAGGTAAATACCAAGATTCACAAGTAATCGTGTCTAAATTTAGGAACCAACTTATTGAAGAAATAGATTTTAATTTGTATATGGCATAATTTCAAAAAATATTAAAATATAAATTTATATTTTAACGCTCAATTCTTGTCCGTCCCAAATTTGATTAGTATAATGTCATTGTTTATAACACACATACCAATAAGAAAGAATATGTATCTAATTTTTGTTAAAACAGAAGAATGGCATTGTTTATTTTTGATTACTGATTTTTTCCGTTAAAGTATTTTGTTGGGATATAAAACAAAAAATTTGTGAAAAAAACAACAGCTCAATAGCACAACTTGAACTTAGTCCAACAAGCCAGTACGTCAACTGTGTACCCATCTCAGTCAATAAATCCAAAACCGAGTGAGTTTCCTTCTCTTTTAGGGAACTCAGATCCCCTCAAGTTATTTAAAAAGTCTCAAAATACTCTAAGTAAGAGAGATATCACTTTTAATGGCAACCATAATGGCATTCATGTAAAGCGTTTTTTTACCAGAGTAGAACACACGGCTAGATCTGAAAGTGTTCCAACTCAAAGATTGGTTACCGATCTTCATTACATCTTAAAAGATAATGAAAATGATTGGTACTGGATATTTAGAGAACGTTGTCCGAGTATCACATGGGAACAATTAAAAGGTAAACTAAAAAAATGTTTCCAAGGACTGTTGATGACCTTCGACACCAAATGGCAACTCGCAAACAAAAATACCGCAAAAGTTTCTATGATTATTACCATGATCTCTTCAACTTAAAACTCATCTCTTTGAACGACAAATTGTTAGAATCATTCGCCGGAATATGAAGAAGGGTCTGCTGGATAAGTTAGTTGTTGTTAGTATTGACAGTATTGACGAACTGTTCAGGAAATGTACTGCATATGAGGATACATGGAACCGAACTGGGTTTATGCCTGAATTAATATGCCAACCACGAAAATCTAAATTTTCTCGAAGGTAAAGGCGAAGCTTACCAATCAAAACCAGATGATGATTCTGATATGCGCCCTTCAACTTCGCACTCAAAACTGCGGTACAATGAACCTCCTCCAGTTCCTAGACAGGTGTCTGTTTTGACGTGGAATGTCAATTATTATCGTTTCTATTACCCAAATCACGCCCCCAATTCGCGTTCAACGGCTCAGTATCAACATTTTTCGCGAAGTACTAATAAGAATTGACGTCCTGATTGGTCTACTACTTGTTTTGGTTGTGGTTCCTAAGGCTTTCGCCAAAACAAGTGTTACAAATGTCATCCATTTTCAGAGAACGAGGGAACGCAATGCCAATATTTTGAACCTCCAGAGAACCAATCTCGTGAAATCCAAACGACAAGTTTAAATAATTATCTTACTTTATCCAATACTTCACCTCTTAATTTATCATTTTAAAAAAATACCTATCACCTCAGACATTACTGGAAAGCCCATAGAGTTAGTAAAAAGAAAATCAATAATTTATATTTGTAGAGACAATCTCTCCTATTTATAAGTACCATTGTTAGGCAAGATTTATATAGGTTTGCCAGATAACCATTAGGGTTGATCATTAGAGATGCCATTAGGGTTGCCATTAAAAGTGATATCCCTCTTACATAGGGTCTTTTGAGACATCCTAAATAACTTGAAGCGATCTGAGTTCCCTAAAAAAGAAGGATACTCACTCAGTTTTGGATTTATTGACTGAGATATGGATTTATTGACTGAATGGCCGTTGACGTAATGGCTTGTTGGACTGAGTTTAAGTTGTGCTATTGAGCTGTTGTTTTTTTTTCACATTTTTTTTGTTTTATATCCCAACAAAATACTTTAACGGAAAAAATCAGTAATCAAAAATAAACAATGCCATTCTTCTGTTTTAACAAAAATTAGATACATATTCTTTCCTATTGGTATGCGTGTTATAAACAATGATATTATACTAATCAAATTTGGGACGGACAAGAATTGAGCGTTAAAATATAAATTTATTTTTTAATATTTTATTACTAATATAACTTATGCTAGCGCAATATAGATCAATTTTTTGACGATGCGATTTTAATTAGATCTACGGGTCTGTTTTCGGGACAATGCCTGACAAACTTTTTAAACATATACTGAAAGTCGCATACTATATAAGGTAGGTTTACGATTACAAAATAAAATCTCTGGGCATAATACCGCGGGAGTTGGTCTTTGTGCATCAGGGGATGATGTCTGAATATGCGTTAAGGTGGAAAGACGTATTTAGCATCATCCTCTACCATGCTTTACAACATGCAAGGTTCCTTTTAAAGATAGCAAGCGACATTTTACACTAAGGAAATTTTTTGCTCAGATCAGCAGCTTTAACCACCACACCAATTAGTAACCAGATACTTGTATACATTCACATTTATAATTTATTAATGTTTAGTGATTCAAAAATGATACTAATAAATTAAAACTAATATATACTAATAAGTATAAACGTTTATTTATTTTATAAATAAACCTTTATACTTATTTGCATATATTTTATAAATTCAAAATGTTTTTAAAATATTTACATATATCTATGAAAAATGAAGTCTGTCCAGCTGGCCAAAATCACCTAGCCTTAAAACATGTATCTTGATTAATAATATATTAATATTATGTAAATATTATAAAATTGGATCATTTGCATAAATGTTATGTAATGAACAAGATCAGGCGCAAGCCATAGTTCTGATCAAACACATAGATATTTGTCCACAGGGATACTGCCGCGGCTTATATATTATGCTGCTCAGGCGGGAGGTGTATTGGTCGTGGGGTTTGGTAGTATGTCTTCGTAGACCATGATAAACCGCAAAAAAAATATGAAAGAGTGGGAATCTAACATGATTCAAAAGTTAACGGAAAAAAAGAAAACTCGGACCACTAATCCGAGAGAAGAAAAATATGAGCCCCTGTAACGGCTCACATCATGGTGGAGAGGAAACAAAAAAACTCAAGAAAAGAAATAAAAAATAAATAAAAATTAAATTAAAATTAAAATTTATTAAAATTAAAAAAAAATTACAAACAAAAAACTTACATTCGAGGAACGATTTCCTCAGCGTACGTTCGCCGACCGCCCCGTCCAAAAGTCACCACCAGAAGACTTAAAAAAAGCGTCCCACCAAAAATACATATTGAAAGAAAAACAATAATTTGTGGAAGGGACGGTCATTCATATTCTAACTCAATAAGAATTATTGAATTAGGTCAGTAAAAATTATGCTAAAATTGCATAAAAACAATTGCATTATTACAAAACAATTATAATTTGATCGTTTTGCAACTAACGCAAATGTTAAATTTTAAAAAATTTAACATTTGCGTTAGTTGCAAAACGTTTTTTGTTTGAACAGAATTGGTACAAAAAAATGATTGGGTTGAATGGATTTTGTTTAAAACGAGGTCACGAAGTGCCACCCGTTACAGTAATTCAAAAAAATTGTATTTGATTGAGTTTTTAACCGTTCGATTGATTACCGTTCGATTGATATCGTCCGAAAATGATACTTGGAATTTATAAATACTGGAAATTCTTTTTATTTCGCAATAATCATCCTCGTAAATGTACAAACATATAATATTCAAATGAAATTTAATTGTGGTATTAACCCTTTTTTATTTATTCAGGTTATAATTTTAAGCCTGGCAAATGGATTGAATCCCCTTTATACATAAAATATTAAACATATTAGCCAATAAATTCAATAATTTATGGTGCCATAAGCTAGGTATGGAGCTCGAGCTGAGCTAAATTTTAACGTGGTCTCCTCAAATCTACAAATAAATATAGACCTAAAAAAATGTGTAGAGATAATTTATGACATGCCAAATTTGGCGTAAAAACTGGGTCTTTTGGATTTAATGGTGTTATGTTTTCAAATTTTTTAGATTTTTGGTACTGTTTAGGATTTTTGACCTTGGTTGGTGATTTTGTTCTTCACTTTTATGTGGTAAGCTGAAATCATGTACATTATCGAAATCACTAATTTCAACATACTCCATTTTAACTATTTATTAAAAAAATACAGCAAACCATGAACGCGTTAAATATAACCTAATGGAATGGTAAAATTTTGCATTGATTATTGCCACAGCTATTTTTCGCGTGATGTGATTTTTATTTTATTTCCAAATTTTTTAGCTAATAAAAAAGGTTTTATAAAAAAAGCATGCATAAAATACTTAATAATTATAACCTTTATCATCTAATATTATTTTTATTAAATTATGATAATTATTATTGAAAAATAATTAATTATAAATTTTATCCTATGAACATTGCGAAATCGTGTTCGGAGAAGATTTTTTCATGTTTGGAAACTTTCCACACATTTGACACATATACGAATTTATGTATAGCGCATACATCGCTTTTTTTTACATTTGAAAATAATTGCTAACCGTTTATAAAAAATTATAATTAATCCATACTACAAAACTATCGAAAAATATATCTATATTTTTTTAAATAAATAAATTGAAAAATTGTAATAAAATTCAAAATTATGTAATGCTTTTATTAATTGAATTGATTATTTTTAGGACCATCAAATCAAAGCTGATATTAGAAGTTGAGGCACGAAGATTCCTTTATGATAAAACTTTAAAAGAATATCACAACCGTGATAAAGTTTTAAATGAATGAAGGAAATAAGTGTTATTTTGGACAAACCAGGTAAAATTAGTTCATTAGAATTATTATAATGTAAATATAAATTTTTAATGTATTTTCATATATTTTGTAGTTCAAGAATGCAAAAAAGGTGGAAGGACCTTAAAGACACAGTTTTACGTCTTTATAAAAACGTAATGGCGCTAACCGAAGTGGTTTTGGTGCTACTCCTTCAGTCAGTTAAAATGATTTTTTTATAGGAGCGCCTTTTTACAATACGGATTCGTTAGCTTCACGTTTTTATTTTTATTCAATTTTATTATAAAATTAATGTTAAAAACATTAATTTTATAATAAAATTAATGTTTAATTTTATTATAAAATTAATGTTTTGTGATAAAATGAGAGAAAAAGAGAGAAAGAGAGAGAGAGTTACAAATTATCATATTTTACTGTCGCTCGATTTAATTATAATAGGACTACTTATAATTATAATAGCTCTTTAATGTTCGGCTCCTATTTTCACAATGTCCATATTTTTTCTTTTTTTTACTTCTAAACATATATATAAAAACATAAGGATCCAGTGTTGAATTTTCCTCACTTGCTGCTTGGATAATAATAGATACCATATCTATTATAAATCTTTGCAACATCGTCCCCACTGTATGATGAAAAAATTCATCATACATCCTTTAAACTCTTATTTACGTCCAACACTGCAATCTTGGTAACTGGTTTAGTATATGTTATCCCTTTAACTTCCACGCGTGCCTGACGAACCTGTCTGTCCTTTGCTAAGATTACTTCTTTGACTATTCCCAACGGCCAGGAATTTCTTGGATTGTTCTCGTCAACAATCAGAACAACATCACCTTTTTTGATTGGGTCTACCTTTTCATACTATTTTGTGCGTTTTGTTAAGATGGGTGCATATTCCCGTACCCACCCCTTCCAGAAATGATCTGCTACTTGCTGCGAAATTTCCCACTGTTTACGAAGCAACATTACTCGATCATCAAATCTTCCAGCTGGCTGAACACCACTCGATGAACCAAGTAGAAAATGATTTGGTGTTATAGCTTCTGGCGACTCTGGATTAATTGGTATAAGTGGTCGCGAGTTTACGATATTAACAACTTCCAGTAAGCAGTAGGTAGAACACATAATAGGTTTAGTTTTACGGACCTTACTAGTCGTTCCCATGCTCAGCCCATGTGTGGGGCACTCAGGAGGTTGAAATGCCATTTAATATCCATGAACTTGTCCTTAAAAGTCATGACATTCATTATATATTGGTGATGATTATCCCGGTCCGTTTCATTTAGCCATAGAAATCTTTGCGCATTTCTATCCTCGGGTCTAATCATCACCTGATGATACATTTCTTTAATATCGGCGCAAACTACCATACGGCCCTCACGAAACTGGTACTAGATGGCAAGAAGTGATATCAGCATGTCAGGTCCTTTGAGCAAAAACCTCGAAGCCGTTGCACTTCCATGTTAGAGGTACTTGGAAATTCGAACTCGGTATTCTTCTATAACATACCACCCGTTGCCTTTTTTTTGAATAGTGTTTCCATAATTTCGATTGCTCTTTTTTCTTTTCCTGACAATGATTTATACGGTGGAATTCCACATTTTCGAGAGCAAAAAAACCGCTTAACCTCCTGATGAAGGTCATCATTTTAATCTTCGTAATGGTGTAAGCCCGTTCTTATAACCTCCTTTTCATCATGCAAAGGTTCAGAAACAACCCATCCTAATTTCGTTAGTGTTCCAATTGGTTGGTTAAAGTCTCCTCCAAATAATTTATGAGTGGCAATCAAGTACGATTGGCCAAAAACCAGTACGATTGGTTAAACCAAAGATTCTTATTGGTCTAACGTCGACGTAGTTTTTAAATGCTACGTTTTGAAGATACGGATATATTTCAGAAATTTGTTCTTTTATTAAGGTTTGCGATGGCAAATTCTGCTCTTTCACCGTACGTACTCTGTACATTTTTTATGTTTGCCTGCCCACTACAGAAATTGAAATGTTTATGTATTTCGAATTTTCTTCAATTTTTGAAATATTTCCCGCCCACTTTATGTACAGATCACTAGTTGGACCATCGAGTCCCAACTCATCTGCTACATCTTTGTCAACTAAAACAATATCCAACAAATCATAGGTATCAATTGACTTGGCTCCTTTGTGTAGAGTTACTGGCACAATCCTAAAATATATCTCTTTACGAACTCTGTTTGTAAGTTGGGAAGTCGATGATTGGCTTTGTTGTCCATCAGTGTTTGACATATCTTTCTTTTTATGCATTAGTTTGTGAAGCCACCTTCCACATCCATCTATCCCGCATTTCTTTGACGTAGGACATTTCCATCCTTGATGAGCTTTTAAACAAGTGCGACATAGTTTCTTTTCCTCAATGAGATCCCATCGTTTCTTAATTGACAATACCTTGAAACGCTTGCATCGATCAACTTCATGATAGCTATTGTCGCATGATAAGCATCAGTTTTGGCTTTCGTTCTCGGCATTTACTGTTGGTTTCTATGCGTATGCAACGTTGGTGGTATTTACTAATATTGTCGGTTGACGACGGTTATTTAAACCTGAGCTGTTATTTGGGTTAACTCTTCCTTTTTTATTTGCCGCCTTAAATCCCGATACCATGGCCAATTTGGCTGCATCATCAGCTAAATATGACAGGAAATCTTTCAACGCTGCTAAATTGGATTCTTCGTTATTGTGTCGTCTATATCGCGTCCATTCCAGTTGTCATACCGGTGACATTTTTCGCAGTACCTCGTGAAACATCACAGAGTTATTAATATGGTCATTGGCATTCGTGCCTCGATTTTTGAAATAAGACTTCTTACGACCGAAGAATATTTTATAATGGATAACATTTCAGAAATTTCAGTTGATGGTAGTATCCACAGACGTTCTAACGCTGCATGGATAATCACATCGAGACGCCCGTATATCTGTTTCAACGTGCGCATCACGATAGGAAAGGATTGCGTAAATATTAACTTCTCCCATGCTAGCTCCAAAGCTTCTCCCTTAAGTGCCTCTCGAAGCCGAACTAGATTTTGTGAGTCGGACAATTTCAACTCTTCCGTTGATGTCTGGAACGCGTGATAAAATACAGGCCAATCCTTTACATCTCCATTAAAAAACGGTAATCTTCTAGGCACAACATTTCGTGACATAATGTGATCTGCAGTTTGTTCTGCCATTCTTGTGATTAGATTTTTATTGAAGTCAACTTTTGATACCCTTTGTGTCATTTGAACTTTGGAAATGGATGTGGGTACTTCTTTATTTCTACACTGTTCATATCCTTTGTGTGACGGTTGCCTTACCATGATTGCCTTGTCACTGGGATCTTGCATTTATTCACGTTCGTTGGTCATATTCACTGATTCGTTCATTTCTCGGGGATATCCACGTTGTATTTTAATAATAGTTTGTATTTAGTTTTGATATATTCCACCTGTGCGTTGTACAGTTCCTCACATTCAAGAAGCTGTACTTGCCGTTGTTTTATTTTTGTCCCCAATTTTTGGTTGTTGATTTTGATATATCGGATGACGCTTTTGATATGATGGAACTTTTCTTCACTGTCGGTGTATGACGTTTCTGCGGTGCGGTTTGTATTTACTTTGGCTTTACTTGTAGAATTGATTGTGGTGGTTACACTGTTGGCGTAACGCTTGCAGTCTTTTGTTTATTAATTGATTCTTGACATGCTGTGCAAGCCCCATGTGTAATATTTTCTCCATCCGAAACTTCTACACAGCTCATATGATACCATCTTGCACATTCGTTGCATTTAATGATCGGATTGTCTTCATCAGACGATGAAGACAGACAAGCCAAGCATTTCCAATTTTCCGAATTTAACTTTCATTTGTTTTTTTACTTTTCCTTATCTTCAATATTGTAAGATAATTTGTAGAATTTGTTGAAATGATTTTTCTATAGGAGCGCCTTTTAAAAATACGGATTCGTCAGCTTCACGTTTTTATTTTTATTTTTTATTTTTTTTTACTTCTAAACATATATATAAAAACATAAGAATCCAGTGTTGAATACTCGATTGAAATAAATAATTTTCATCACTTGCTGCTTGGATAATAATAGATACCATATCTATTATTTATCTTTGCAACACTATTCTATAAAATTTCATGATTGTTAACAAAAAAAGACATTATTTATTTTTATTTTGTTTTAGTAGTTTGCCACAAACCAAGCAAAATTCATCTGGAACATCAGGTTCCTACATTGATCAAGACGACATAGAATATGTTCCAAAAAAAATGGGAAAAATAGTTAAAAATGAATATACAAAAGAAGTGACGCGGCAATTAATCGAATCAAAGTTTTTTTAATTCAATTTGTATGCAAGCCGAATACATTTCTACTTAAAAATTGCCTTCTTGTGTTACATTTCGGGGAATCCCCAATCTCGAGAATTTCACGAGAAACTTAAACTCGACTCATATTATCTTTTATATGAAAACATTGCAAATAACGCATGAAAAAGAAAATAATTTAGAACAAATTTTAAAGCAAGATAAAACTAAGACCAAGTGGTTTATATCATTTGAAGCTGCTACCAAAATTGGGTTTTATATGAGGTGACTTCACACCAAGTTTAAAATTTAAATGAATTATTAGACTCGTATATATTAAGTTAGGAAATTTTATATGGCCTTTTTTTTCTATACGTTCTATAAATTATAGGAAACTTATTCCGTTTTTTAAGTTAAAGAAAACTGAAAAAATAACTTACTTTCAATTAAATAATACTAATATATTACTTATTTGTTTTAAAGAAAAAATTTATTTATAATTTATCATTTTTTTATTTAAAAATTAAATTTTATTTAAGCTTCGTGTAACCAACTCATTTTGGTGGCTTATGGTATGCAATATCATCGTTTAATGGATATTTTGAATTCCCAAAATAAAGCATATGAGCGCAAAAAACGGCCCTGAACTAGATTTCCTCGGAGCATCAACAGAAAACTAAACGTGAATTTTCAATTCCATTTAAAAAGTCTAAATTCTATGATCTTGTTTTTTTTAAAGCACATTCCACATAAAAATAAACGAAAAATTGGTTCGAAAAACGTAAGAAGCTGCCATTGATGGAAATTTCTTAATAAAAAAAATTCTTAATAAAAACATATATGAGGAGATGATAGAAAATTTTCGGGTGGATAAGGGGACTTTTTTGTGGATATGTGACAAATTATGTACAGAGTTAACGTCTAAGCTTCAAATTTTAAAACTGCTTATAACTGTAGAGTTATAAGTGGCAGTAAGTCTACAAACTAACATCACGTGCTGAATGCAGGTTGTCGGGAATAAATTTGGTTTCTTTAAGCAAATTGTTTAGAAATATTTTTAAGAGAGGAAATTATATTACTTGATGAAGAGATCATTAATGAAATAGGAGTAGCATACCAAATATTTGGGGTTTAATTGATGTTTGTCACATTCCAATTACTCCTACAGACGTGGGGAATAGAGATTATAGAAATAGAAAAGGTTGCCCATCTCGATATCTAATTTTAAAAGTTTTGTTTTGAATGCTTCCGCATTCCCCATTCGCTGCGAACAATCTGCATGTCACTACTAAAGGTCCTATTTACAAAAACTTTTCATGAATGTCTGACACGTCTGCTCCCGTGTTGACAAATTTGAAGCATAAGTCATAGACTAATAAAAGGCTAGTGGTATAACCATCAAAGATAGTGTGTTTTTTTATGAAAATTTAAAAATCCAATTTGTTTTTGGTGTTATTGTCATGATAAAAAGTACATCCTTTAACGCACTGTCACAGTAATAATACAGAGTAGCGATGGTTATATCTATGGTTAATCTTTTTTGAAGCATTCTGTGAGCTTTTCCTGTTGATGATAGATGATGTTTGCGATTTAGATCTGAATTGTGACTTTTTGAGATAATGTGAAGTCGTTTAGCTATTGGATCTTTTCATCCTTGCTTTAGTTGGTATGGCTTCATTGTTTTTGAAAGTCTTTGTGATGGTTGATGATGATTCTATGCTGGTTACTGCATACATATTTCAGTATATCATTGTTCCCATTATATAGTCCGCTCGAGGAGCTTGCGATCAATGGCACGTCATTCTAAAAAAGCGTTAGTATATACTACATCTAGATCTGCTCCGATAAACTCTTCATCTATAATTTTTGAAGTGTTGATCTATGTTCGTTTTTGAACCATGAGTGTCAATGAAATTCAACCGTTATCTGTGTACTCCGATATACGTATTGTAAGTCTAGCCATGTGCAGATCCATAATTGAGCTATACTGTTATACCATTAAATGTATGCGTTTACATGTTTTTAACGTATGCATGGGCATTCTGGAGTAAGCTTTTATTTGTCTTGTTTAATCTAGTGACATTGGTAGAATTTATTAAATATATTGTTTTGATTAAACCGTATTGCAGTTTGTAGATAAAATCTTTCGAAATTCTTATTGTTATGATTAACAATGTTACTATTTTAAATAAATCTAATAAATAACCGCGATTCTGTTCAATTCAAATGATCTCCTTTTTAAGTTTAGCAATTTTTTGATTGATTGATTGATTTTGAATGTACTGCCAAGCATTAAGCCGGATATCCCGGAAAGCGCCGGGCCCACAGTACACCCGTTTTTACATATACTTGGAAGGATATGGAAGGATACTAGTTAAATTATTGAGATCGACCCGGTTACAAACACCTTGGCGGCCAATAGTTAGTAAATTTTTGTGGGTTAGGGAAAGGAAAAGTATGTTAGTTATGACTTAATTGGTCCGATTTCTCGGTATCCAATATTCAAACTACTGTTAGTGTAAGACAATCACATTTTTGTTGTACTGCTCTGCATTCTGCCATCTCTTATCAGCAACCCCAATGTGCCACCATTCATCTGTAATCTGCAGAGGTTTCCTGAAAACAAAATCTATTAATGCACTAATTGCTCCTAATAAATAATAATGCACTAATTGCTCCTGTAATAAATTTGATTAGTTTCCTTTGAAATTCGTTCCGTTGCGTTTTCGCTAAAAATTAGGTGTTAATTTAGTACCGTACTATAGTGGTAATATAAACCATAATATAACAGTACAAAGCTATGAAATAATATAACATACAATAATATAACAATATAAACACCAAAATTCAAATCTGAAACATAAGAATATACAGAATATAAAATATAAAGATATAGAAATTAATTAAAAAACATCGGCATTTGTACGCAAATTAAATGGAGCAGCGATACTTGATTCGTCACTTATTATTTTACGGCCCTTAAGATCTTCGTTAAAATATGTAATTTGTAGGAAAAGCCAGCATCCATAATCTTCGGGATGATAGCTTTAAAAAAAAACGTCACTTATTTGAGCATACGGATATTTTTTTGGGTTTATACAAAATCTTCAAAGCTTTTCTGGTACAGATATAATTTATATAACTTCATTTTATTAAATAAAATTGATCTTTCATCATATAAATTTTAATTTAAACCCTAAAACAGACCACCCAAATATTACGAACAGACAAAACCACTCTACACTCCAACAAAACTAAAAGATCCTAAGAATACAAATTTTACCTTAAAAACTAATAAATTTAGAGTTATTAGTTAATTTAGAATATTTTATCTATTTGATATATTTTATTTATTTGTATATAGATTAGAAAAATGTTTGCAAACTACACTTTCCTAATTTACTTGTTGAACTGCCCAAAAAAACTAGAAATTGAATTTTAATAAAATAATTAAACAATTAAACTTGATCAAATCCACCGTTTTTTTAGCAATTACACCTGAATAAAACTGCTAGTTTAGTTGATAACAATTTATTTATGTGCCGCTATGTACGTGATAGATGCTTTGATAGTTGGGCTTAGACTTTATTAATATTTCTGATAGTTCACTTTATTTAATTTCTTTTAGATTGATGTTTTCAGTTTTGCGGTCTGCGATCAAGTGACCAAAAAATATTTCACATTATGGTTGACAATATTTGTTTCATACAATTTCATTCAGATGTCTCATTTTTAGTACAAATTTTTACTCACTGTTATTTGCAGGGTTAAATTCAAATTGACATTAGTGAGGTTTTCTACTTTCTAACATTTGTAAGGTTTTTAACATTAATTGTTTTGATTTATAATATTTGTAATTAAAGAAGAAGTTATATAATATAAGATATGAATGCATCTCTCTATGGTCAAGTATTAACTTTATGACAAGTATACATGTTATGTGACCAATCTACTGTGCCATCTCATCATTTTGATGGTCTACGACACTTACTACGGGAAAAATGATAAGAGAAATATCTTTACGACGACTGTATAATGTTATGCGGCTAAACGCGGCGGGTTAGATGATGTCTGGTCGTGATATTGTTAACGACTTTACCGCCAAATTTTACTTTTGTTGTGTCTATCGATCTCCTTTTTAAGTTTAGCAATGATTACAAAATATTCTAAGGTTAAACTTATAATTACTGCACTGCTAAGTTGTGGTCTCTTTTAAAAATCTACATAGCTTACCACTTTTTTCTGCACAGCTAGGTAATATGTGGCTGTCATTCCAATAAGATTTGTCTACCTAGTTCTTTATTAAATGTGATAATTGGGTTCCAATATTCTAAGAGCCACTTTAATTTAGGGAACATGAAAGTGTAATTATAAAATATTAAACTATTTGTTCGAATTCAAATTTAGACTGCTAATGCTTTTAAAGTAGCTTTTTCATTATTGTTATTTACTTTTACTACCGCCTAGCCATGGCTTATGTTTTTAACTTGTTTGCATAACGTTAACAAAACTGCTCAAAATTAATTGAATTAACATTTATATACATTATTTTGTATACCTATATAACAATATTAATTCTACTTTTATATAGAAATTATTGTTCGGTTAGCACAACAATACACAGAACATTAACAAAGAGTATTCCATTAAACAGTGTTTCATTTTTGCAGTTTTAGACTACTTATAGAGATAATTAATTCATCTGTCGACCTGTGGTAATTTACTACCAAAGCAATTGGTAATCGTATGTCAGCTACTTTTACGCATGCGACTAGCCAACCCGTCAATCATTTTTGTTCATGTGCTGTAAGCAACCCAAAGATAAAAACTCATTTACCTTTAATTTTGATGAGCTGATGGGATTCATACCAAAGCACGACGTCAGAATAGTGATAGGTAACTTTAGCGCTAGATCTGGCAAAAATCAGACTGACTTATGTGAAAACATAGGTCCTTACTTTCAACACGATCTAGCGACCAACAATGAGGAAATATTGATGTACTTTGCGATCGCGCGCGACTTCATTGTGTATAGCATATTCTTTATTCATAAAATATTCACTTGGGAACATGGACTCACTCTCGTAGACGTCCCAAAGTAAAATTGAGCTTAACCTAATTTCTTAGGACAGGTCTCGTGTCGTTCAAGTTAAGAGATATTATCGATCGACTGATCAATTGTTCACTGCAAAACTAAGATAGAAGTATTCTTAAAAGTCGGCGTCCACAGGAAAACGAAACTTACGTTTCAACTATGAAGGTCTGATTAACGGAGATGAGGAAGCACAATATCAGAACCAACCACCATTCTGATTTTGCGAAGGCTGTTTGGGAGATAATGAATACTTCGGTTGCCCGTGCTGCTCAGGTGACTCTAGGTTTGTTTATTTGTTCAGATTATGCTAACAAACCGAAATACGTATATCCAATTAATTGTTAGCTTAAATTACAAAAACAATACTAAAAATAATAAATTGTTAAATAAAATATTCATAAAATTACAATTATTTACAACTCGCAGACATATTAATAATACTATACGTAAAAACATATTTTTTAATTTAGAGATGTATTATTATTTATGACTCAGTTTGTTTCTTGTGACAAATTATAATACGTTAAACTGCATATTATATGTACGTACAATAATAAATATTTAACTCTTGTAAGAATTTTTTTGTTTTTTAAAGATCCAAATTTCTTTCGAGTAACATTCAAATTTGGAAACGCGATACAAACTTAATTTGAATGGCAATAAAGCAACCTCCACCATCTACCTTATCTGGAAATTGATAAAGATCTCGTATATGTATCGTAAATGTATTATATAAAATTATTTCGAATCAACTTATCACAATACAAAATTAGTGAGTTGCGACCTGGAGTCTATTATTAAATTTTCGACGCGCGTTTTTTTTTCGACAACGTCGGACGATTCTTTAAAGTCGAAAATATCTATTATAAAATATGTGACAACATCGAAAATAATAATGATAAATAAATTCGACGAAAATATATGTAATAAAATATAAACCTCACATTTTTTAATTCATTCGTCACCTTAAGGCCCGTTGCGCATTTCAGCTAAGCTAAGCGATGTGAAATATGTTATCGCTTATAGGTTGTATATCAAGTATTTAATTGGATCATTGTACACTTGAGCTAAGCTATACGAGATACATTTTTTTGTTTCAAACGATAAAGACTAACTTAGCTCGAGTTGTATTTCATTTACTAATGTCAGCGATACGCTCACACGTACATTGCAATTTGTTTATAAAATCAAAACCTACTATGTTAAAATAAAATCTAATTTTGTTTTTAATTTTGAATTAATTACATCTATTATGTATGTGTGAGCAATGTTATAGAATTTTGTATTATGAAATGTGCAACGAAATGAACTATACGAGCTATACTAAGTTATGAAATATTTTGATTGCTTAGCTTAGCTGAAATTTTCGTCTTTATCTAAAAAAACCGCACCGTTTTATAATAGGAAATTTTCGAAATCTTCAAAAAAATACGTACGTCGAAAATTTCAAAATCCCAAATTTTGGACAACGTCGAAAAAAATACACGCGTCGAAAATTTCATAACGGTGGGTATAACAGTGGTTTGTTATGCCATCCATACCCAACATATCCAAAATTTGGCGTTTTAAGAGATTGTATTTAATGGAAAGTGCATAATATATAAGATACAGAAGTAATATACCCTAATTCTATTTATATTTATAGGTGTGTATCAGTAATAGTCAGCGGGTAAACTTTAGCTTGCTGAAAATTATTTTCAAACCACTTTGACGTTTGTGGATATTTTCTTTTGTATTCAAATATTTTGAATGGCTGTTATAGTAAGTTTAATTACATAAAATGTGCGATAAAATCAATTTAATTTTAATAAAATTAACTATAATCGTCATTTACAAAAAGTTTAAAAAATTTTATCGGTGTTTATTTAAAACATTGCTAATTTGTACGGTTGGTCGAACGTAATTTAATTTCATAATAATATTTTAACCGTATTATATTACATGTATTGTTAGGTGATAGTGGTTGAACCGCGGTAATGGCGTGCTATGAGCACAAAATAAGGCACGATGATCAACGGGATATGATAAATATATTTATCATACATTAAAGAAGATTTTTTAGGCGAAGTCGAAGAAAACGAGAATGAGACAAATAAGTGGTTTTCTCCAAAGGGGAAAACGACTCGATAAATAGTGATTGAGGAATATAAATTAAAATTTTTAAAAATGTATTTAATTTTTAATTAGGAATAAAATATTTTAAATAAAAATATCACATTCAAATTCATATTAAATATTTGTTTAACTATACACTTATATTTTTATACTGCTAAAACTTGTTTCACAAGATAAACTAAACGTGTAGTTTTGACGTTTGTTATTTTACTAATTTTTTTATTTGTCTTGGTTTAAATTTATAGAATAGAAAAAATTAAATAAATTAAAAAAAGTATTGCAAAACAGAAAATGGTTTTGATAGAGAGATGCCCCTATTATAAAACCCTGTTTATACCACAATATTCTAGTTGTATTCCATAAAATTTTGTTTTATTAAATTTTTAAATTCTACGGATGTAGTAAAATACTCTTCAGTTTTACATGTTTTTTATAATACACAAATACAGAATTGAAAAAGAAATAAATTTTGTTTTGTTGGAAAAAAAATTACACAAAACAAATTTATTAAAATAAAAGCAATGTACCTATACACAGGTACATTAAATAGAAAAATACATATCGTATACAGAAAAACAACTTAAATAGAAAAATTTTATAGTGCACAAATTATATTTTTATTTTTTTATTTTGATTTACAAATTTATTGTTTTTGAATAATATACGAGTAGGTAAAAGAACATTCAAAATTATGCAAATAGAACAATTTTTTTAACGACTAGACAATAAAATTTTTTTTAAATATAATTTGTCTTCAAGCTATATTATAATTCGTATTCATCCCTTCGAATTTATTTGTTGAAACTTGTTAAAAAAAATTATGATTAAAAATATTAAATAAATTAGTTTTATTAAAATATTTGGTTATATTGTGCTTCACGTTGATATCTCAAAAACCTTGTAGGGTTTCTCAAAAACATTGCTTGTTGACAAATTGAAAATTGTCGACTGATAAAGTAAACGACAACGGTTTATTTTAAAGTGTAATATTTTTTTAGTTACTGACAACCATGTTTAAAATTTTACATATTCGTTAAAATATTACCCACAAGTTTACCAACTAATTTATTTACATATAGTCTAATTTATATTAATTTTAAAGTTTTGTGTTAAAGAAAGTGTATATAAATTAGATTTTCGGCGATATATGACGTATTTGTCATAAAACATTTAATTCAATTGTTTTGTACTGTTTAATCATTTTTTTAAATCTAATTTGTATTAATTTTAAAGTTTTGTGTCATTTTGTGTACTTGTACATTTTTGCTTTATACATTTAATATTTTTATAATTTAATATTTTAACGAAGGGATGAATTAATTAATTTGTAATGTCCAATTTAACTAATATCCTGTTTTATCCTTCCAAGTATATGTAAAAACGGGTGTACGGTGGGTCCGGCCAACTCCGGGAGATCCTGCTTAATGCTTGGCCGTACATTCTCAATCAATCTAAATATATATTAGAAATAATACTACTAAATTTGTCAACCAACATCAATATAACCATTGTTTCAATTCTATTAGTAATTTTAGCATTCCCTAGATTAACGTAAAACGCTTGGTGGTTCTCGTTGTAAAGTTAAAGCTGAAATATCGTTTTCTGCCGAAGATATTTTGGAAACAAAATTCTTCACATACATCTTCGGGTTAGATTAGTTTTTCACGGGTGAAAATTCCAATACTATTACTATTTGGTGATCATTTATAATTTTAATTATTATGTATAATTACTATAAGAAAAAAACTTGTTTTAAGTTACTTAAATTAATTTATTTGTAACCTGTCCTATTAATTCAATCCATATTTTCATATTCATATTCTTTTAGAGCTTTTTCAAATTCAATAAGGGAAATTCAGAAGAAAGAATAAATTTGGAGGTTTTTGGTATAATTCCTCAATGCACCAGTTAAAAAGGCTTGTTAAAAAGAGGAGCATACAGCCGGCTAATTGGCGTTGATACCAAAATCGCTGATGCCGATATCGAAGTCTTGGACTCCTAATCGTAATGTTGCTAAAACTGATGCAGTACAATCATACACCCCGGTGACTTTACATCACGAAGTATTTAGTTCGACATCTCGCAGGAACATACCCAAGGAAACTTAACCAACCAAGAGAAGTTTACGAAGAAAATAGACGAAAAAATCGATAAACAAATAAATACGCCGTTAGGGGTTTTTGGGCAACTGGTAAAAATGCTAGAACCTAACAATAATGGTGATACCCGTCACCGGTCGTATAGTGTTTGTTAAGGTGTTGGCTTAGATACTCCGCGTTCATCTGATCCCCTCCTCTGCCCACTGCGCCTTGACTAATTGTGTATAAAATCGAGCAAAAGGAGGTCTTTATGCCCATCCTACTTCATTGCAGTTTAAGTGAAGAGAAGAAGACAATATTAAAGAGTGAAAATATTTAAGTAAAGATAATTATCTATGAAGAAAATAGTCATCCGATAAAAAAATATTTTTTATGGATTTTAAATTAAGCTAGTAACAAATGCAAGTTGGAATAATCTGAAATCATGTTATTCATATTTTGTGGTCTATTATTAAATATAGCTTTGCTCAAAAATTTACCATATAAAAACAAACAAAAAATTTATAGCCTTAATTTAGTTGGTGGAATCTGAATCTAATAAATTAAAACAATATATTATTTTTGAACTTTTATTGTATTTAGACAAGTGGAAAAAATTTCACTTAGTTAATTTGACAGTTGCCATATTTTATTGGTTGTGCAAACAATTCTCTAATAATATTTTTAAAAAAATAACAGTAGGTTTTTTAGATTGTTGTAATTAGTACTATTAAATTACATTCCTTGAAGAATAACTAAACGGGTAAACTTGTTTCTTTTTGCTCAGTATAGATATAGTAAGTTATTTTTTCTGTAGAATTTTCTAAACTACTCATATTCGATTCATCATCCGATGCGGGGGCAAAAAAAGTTGGGATGGCATTTACATTTTAAAATTTCTTTTAAATGGATGCATTTGTTTTCTAAATGGCCTGAACAAACTCGGTCCGAAGTCCGCACACAATTAAGTTGCCAAATATTTTTCCACAGTTCCTTCTTGTTTCTTTCTGTAGGGAATCTAGATAAGAAAAAATTAAATTACACATAATAAATCACCAATTTACTTTAACTGCAGAAACAGAAAAACACCATAAGAAATGTAAAAATTCTCCTCTACTAAATTTATTTTGTAAACAAGTCGAAATCAAAATGGCGATCGCGATACATTTTTATATTTTTGATCGCAAGTTTTTTTTTTTTATTTTTTTTATTTTAGTCCATAAAAACTAAACTGGTTATTAACAGAAGTTAGCAGTCAAATAATATCAAAAACATAACCATTTTTACACTATGCAATAATATAAAAATATAATAATATAAAATAATATAAAACAATATATAATAATATAATTAAAATTTAAAATAAAACCTTTTTGAAAAGTCTTTATTTTTTACTAATATGTATGTATGTTCTCTTGTTATTCAATTCTAATAAAGATATGCTTTTGAACAGTTCTATTATTATTATCCATTTTCTCTGCTAATATTACGATATCAGAAAAATCTAGCTCGAACTTGGTCCACCTTATAAAAATCCCCCAAGCCAAAAAGCTAGCCGGCTGAAATATGCTGCGTTAAGCAACCAATGAAGAGTCTTGTCGGTGGTTTCCAGTCCCATATCTTACAGGGAGAAAATACAATTCGTTACATTACTTTAAACAGTTGGTCTTACTCAACATATTTTAGTATAAACCAAATCGTATGTTGAATACATGTATATTTTTATATCTCAAAATATTTACAATAATGTTAAGTTGTAACTTTGTAAGTAGTTGAATTATTTCGTAAATTATCTAATATTTAAAAAAAATTTAAAAAAGATTTTTTTAATTGCATCATTAATCAAAAAAAAAAATTCGTCGTTTTTCAGATTTTTATATTATATTTTTAAAAAAATTTACGATTGACTTTGATAAATTGGAAAATTAAAATGGAAATTGGAATATTTTCCATACACATTCGATGTAGCAACAAAAATATTAATAAAAAACAAAAATTCGCTATGTTATGTTAAGCATATTTAACATATGAAAGTCGTATGATAAGTAGCTGGCATTCACGAAGGATATAGTGAAAGTGGATTTACACGAAGTAAAATATGTTTGCAGCAAAAAAATTTAAAATATTAAAAAACTGAATTTTAACGAGACCGTACACGTATAAGTACAGATGAACGTCTATCAAGGTCGTCTAAATGGGTAGTTTTAGATTAAAAATTGAAGACAATAAACGAAGGATATCTAGTGGCTAGTGTATAAGGACATATCAACTTTTGAATCAAAGTGATGAATAATAATACGGGTTCTTTAACTTTCATAACTACATAATTCAAACCTGGATATATTGTGTTTAATAATAAGTACAGGGTCTTAAACTTTCATAACCACTTAATTTAAACCAGAGGGTCTACTATTGCTTTCAAACGTTCACGTTAACTTTCGTCTATCGTTTAACTCTGTACGAACGCATATCGTTATTTTTGTTACTACTGCTTTCGATTATCGATATAGTTTTAGTACTAAAACTATTAAGTGCTGCCACAGTACATATTTTGCTTTTAGTTCTCTTTTCGTGTCAAAATGTCAAAATAAATATACATTTTGTTTTTGTTTTGAAGTTCGAATCAATGAAAAGTAGCTATAATTATTAAAATTTAATATTAATATTAAAAACCAAGGAATTATTATAATTTATAATGGATTCAATTGTTCCCTATTTGCTAAGTGATAGTAGTGATGATGATTTTAACGTTAATTTAAAAAGAAGTCAAATTAGAAAGGAATCTAATATTTTATTATTAAATGAAACGGAGTAAGTTATAATATTGTACGAATTTATTTTATGAAATTATTAATCTATTCATACAATTTTAGATTTAAAAACTTGTTTAGGCTAACAAAAGATGCATTTAAGTACGTACTGAGTAAAATCGAACAAGATTTTAAAAAAACTACAACAGCTGGCATCACTCCAACAATAAAACTCGCTGCAACTTTGTGATTTTTAGCCCAAGGTAGTTATCAAAAAAGTGTGGGGCAAGACTTTTATATAGGCCTCTCTCAGCAAGCCACAAGCAATGTTATTTCAGAAACTCTGAACATTTTGCAAAGAAATTTATGTTCAGAATGGATCTCATTAGTAATGTCTGACGAAGAAAAATCGGAGAAAAAAAGGGAATTCTACAGAAAGAGTGGCTTTCCTGGAGTGATTGGATGCGTTGATATACAGGAACATTTTTATAAAAACAATTGTAAAACCTAAAGAAAATGAACATATATTTTTCTGCCGGAAAGGGTATCATTCAATGAACGCGATGTTTGTAAGTCTGCGATTAAAATTTTAATTAAATATTGTCATTTTATTAATTTATATTAAAACATTAATTTTTGTTTAGATTTGCGATCATAAACTGCAGATAAGGGCAGTGAATGCTCGACATGGAGGGTCATGTCATGATTCAATGGTATGGAATCTAAGTGCGGAAAGAGCCTATTTAAATGCAAATTTTGTAAATGACAAGACATCTTGGTTACTTGGTAATTATATTAGATTCTAATAAAATAATTTCTACCTATTTGAAGTAACGTTTATAATAACATGGATATTTTATAGGAGATAGCGGTTATCCACTAGAACCATGGATCTTGACTCCATATAGAGCGGCCTGTGAGGATTCACCAGAGTCAAGATACAACACCCATCTTTCAAAGACCAGAAATACAATAGAAAGGTGTATTGGACTATTAAAAGGAAGATTCCGGTGTCTTTTAACTGCAAGGGAATTACATTATAGTCCCGAAAAAGTATGTCTTATTGTCAACGTTTGCAGCATGCTTCATAATATTTGCATCTATTTTAATATTAACTGCGACGAGCCACTAGAATACGATGGGGCAGAAGATAATATAGAAACCATGGTAGAAAATATTAATATGGATGCAAATGTAAATGAAGCTAGTAGAACTAGAAATCGAATAAGAGACATTTTCTAAGTTAAATATTTCATTGTATTATGTCATTTAAACTATAATATTATATACTAAATTTATTAAAACTAAAACAAAATAAAAATAAAACTTCAAAAAAATACTTCAGGTCACAGATATTTTATCACAAAATCGGTAGTCCATCATCTCCTTATTCGTCGCATAATGTTATCACAGTTACATTAATTCACAACCCCATCTTCTCCTTCTCTAACTCAAAGCACTTGCGCTTTAATTCCAGCTTCGCTTCTAACAATTTTATATCTGTAAGATATTTTTGATGGTTTCTTAAATCTTTTTCTTTTAAATATTTAAATTTAGCATCTTCCATTTTAAATAATTTTTTCTGGTATCTTAATTTGTCCTTAGTAATATTGTACATTTGTTTATATATATGTAATATTGTACATATGTTTTTATAAAAATGTTCCTGTATATTAATTTGCCTTTCAATTAAAGATTTTTTCGTCATGTTTCGTCTTGGTCGTATTGGCTGAACTTCAGGATTATTTAAATGCGTTGAAACGGTTGGTTCAACAATATCATCCGTTGTAGGTAAAATATTATCCATATTTATTTCTACTTCATGGCTTTCCAACTCAATACTCGTACAAAATTCGCGAGGTGCACCAAATGATGGCTGCTGAACTCCGTCCACACATTTATCAATATTCAAAAGGTCAATTACTCTTTCTTCTAGTTCATTAAAGTAATAGACATTACTTGGTCCACCACCTGTACCTGTTTTAACAGCTTTATTTTTAGTTGATTTTGCCCTAATTTTATATTTCCAGTCATTCCACACCTTGTTAACAAATAAAATTATTAAAAATAAATTAATATAATTGATATATATATATATATATATATATATATATATATATATATATATATATATATATATATATATATATATATATATATATATATATATATATATATATATATATATATATATATATATATATATATATATATATATATATATATATATATATATATATATATATATATATATATATATATATATATATATATATATATATATATATATATATATATATATAGATATGTATATATATAAATATATGTATATATATATATATATATATATATATATATATATATATATATATATATATATATATATATATAGAATATACATTACTTACTTTTCTCCAGCTCTTTGAATCATTAGTAGGGGGACCGGCCGAATTTAAATTTATTGTAACACCTTCCCATAAATCATTTGATTCTTTTCTTCCATCCGCTGTGTCTTTTTTTCCTGTCGCAATTGATGGATTATTTTCCAAAAAATCCAATAAAATAGCAAATTGCTGAGATTTCGTATGTTGCCGTCTCGCTGTGGCCCTAAATATTAAATTATCAATCTTTGAAAATATTATTTATTTTAATTTATGTAACTTACATATTGAATGATAATCGTTTATAAACGATGTAAAAAAGAAGCCGATAGAATAACGATGTCAATCGATAACAAGCGATCACGTTTCCAATAGTACAATTTATTTTATTCAAACGTCAAATTTTCGTTAAGTTTTTTAATGGTCGAAAGCAATAGTATAAAAAAATTGGTTGCGCTCAATTAACGAAAACGTTCGAAAGCAATAGTAGGACCCTCAGGACATATTGTGTTTAGCAGAATTTTTTGGAGGCGATTGTTAAACAGCATTTTGTTTTTAAATACATTTTTTATAAACTTTTTAAATATACAAAATTTGATTTGTTAGTCTATCCTCTTTGCCTGTCTATCCTCTAGTTGGTCAAATTTTGAGTATTGGTTATTTTTACTTTTAATTCCTGCTTTTCCTCAATTTTATCCATTATATCCTAATTTCAACAGAGTTAAAATTATAAAATCTCTCATTTTACCAAATAAAAGCTACTCATTTGTTTTTTATATTTACCATCTCCGGGTTTGTTCTCACCATTCATGTTATAAGTAAGTTGGCAACTTGTATACTATTTAAAGTTTTTCCACACTTTTTGCCACCAATCTTTAGTTTATCTATTAATTCATTCCACAAAAAATTGCATTTTTCTATGTTCTGACGGCTAATTGATAATTTTGTAAAAATTATATGCAATATGCAATTCACACGGAATTCCGTGTACCTTTTCGCAAGAAAATCATAATGTCACTATGGAAATTATAGTGAAAAGTACCAGGAAAGTCGTACGATCAGCCAAATAAAGCTGTCTCAAAAATTCTATAGCCGGTGTTCGATAGAGAAAAAAACAAAATGGAAACTAGACAGAATGGTGTGCAGAATTAGAATTTTTTCGTTAATTGAGTGCAACCAATTTTTTAATACAATTGCTTTCGACCATTAAAAACGTTAACGAACATTTTTCCCATTTTATTTTATATAAAATTTAATTTTTTTTATATAATTAACAATATTTAATGTTATTATTTATTTAAGACACGCTCATCGCTCACCTATTTTTCTCAAGCCGGTTAGTGCACCTGCCGGGAGTTACATTAAAGTAAACAGTCCTCTTCAATCGAAAACATCCTTATATAAATCGCAAAATGGTTTACCCGCAGGTGATTTGCGATGTATTTTTTTGAGTCATAATTATGTTGAGATCTGGAATGACTTACGAATAAAGGCCAAAATGTTGTTGTTGGTTTACATAGAATAGCAGTCTTTACGTATTTCTGTCTGGTTCGATGGTGGCATACCAAGTTGACGTAGGAATTTGTTGTTGGTTGATATGCATAAATTCACAAATGTCTTCGCTGAGATTTTTACGATACGTTTTCCAATAATTATCATTTTAAAGTACGCCCAGCTTAAAACATACTTCTCTACAAGTTTGGCGATTTACTCCATCAACGGTTTTTAATGCAACGAATGTTCGTTGGAACTTTGACTGTATGCTATAACAATCGCAAATAATAATACTCAGCGTTTCTAGCATGTCTGAGTATACACGGCTTAATGTATCCGACGAACGAACGCCAGCATATTCTGGAATAATTGCACCTCGCTTTATTTTCGTACGTTTTTGTGGCGTACGTTTTTGTCGATGTGTTCCAAGTGTAGTATTTGGACACTATTTTACAGACACGTTTTAGTGAAGTCATCGGATGCACACAATTGGAAAAAGGCGATGAGTGTTGGGTTTGGTGGTATAAACCAAAACACCAAGTAAATAGCGTTCGTTGATCTCGAATATTCGCCAAACTGGTTTATTGGTGTTAATATAGAGTCTCATCTAAAATTGAGTGACTTCATCGCCTTGATTTGCTAGCCTGAATAAGGGTATGTCACTGCCGTTGTTGACGTATTTGCAAATTTGACTTTACTGAATGGCAGTATTCGACTGGTTTTGAAAGCAGAGGTCGATTGGGCACGATCGTTCGGTCCATTGTCGATGTCTACATTTCGCATTTTGATTGTGGTTGTGTATCCACCATCATCTGGTTTCCTTGGGAATCCTGGATGCTTTATAAAATTGTCATACTTCATTTTTTTATTAATTGCGAAGCTTGGCTAAAATAACACTATCTAGTAATCCATACTAGAAACTTTCTTTGTCGTCTATTCATTCGTGTTTAGGTTGATTTGCATTATGTTAAACTGGTGGCCATCTCCTTCACGCGGAAGCAGAACTGGATATTGGAATGCATCGTTCGAACGATTTCCAGTACTAAATGCACCGTGCTGCTCGAACTTTAACTCTTGATCTGGTATAGGAAGCAACGAACCAACTTTGTGATATATTCGATCTTAAACTTTGTTATGGTCATATAACCGGCGATGTTGAAAATATTTGTTGTGCCGAAGAAAGTAATGTGAAAGTGTTGTACATGCTAATATTACGCAGGACATTTTTTGAAGAAGGGGAGATGCCAATCAGTTTTGTCCAAACGACTTTGCTGTCCGAACAACATACTTATCGCAATTAAAAGCTTTCAAATTCAAATTGACTCTCCGTTAACCGAGCTACTGTTCGCGATTGATATTAAGTCATTAATAAATTGTTTAAGCGTTTGTGATGCTCTTGAAGTTAAAGCTCTATTGCGAATTTCCTGAATACGAAATTTTTTAAGTTCTTCTGTTCTGTTTGCGCTAGGGTTTGAGGCATTTTTGCACATTTCTTGAATGCGAGAATCACGTTCTTCCACCGTTTCATTTGCTATCGATAATTATTTAGTTAATGATTTTTGTGGTGGCATTATTGAAATCACTTCTTTTAATTCTAAATTTATTCACCTTTAAAACAATTTGACTTAGAAATTCTTTGGTTGCTTGAACTTTTTTCATAGAGTTCTTAAATCCAACTGAAACAACTGTCAAAATTTCTTTATTAGATTAATTCGTTTGTTCTCACAAATGGTTTTCTAAATTCTGGCTTATTTAATAATATTTCGGTATTTTAATTCTCAAACAAATAAATAAATTGATATTTTATCTTTTTGCATTAACTAAAATTTTTACCTTGACTGTCGACAAAAACTTCACTGGAAATAACCTAATACATTTTCCCTCAACCTTTGATAAAAAACTGTCGAGCGGTTTAGGAGTTCATATAGGGACTAAATTAAAACAAATTTTAGATAGTTTTAGAAACTAGTTAGTTTTAATCGTTGCAATTCGCACAAGTAAAACTTGGTAATAATCGTATTAGGCGCTTCGCCTAGTTTATATTAAATCACGTTTAGTGCATTTACATAGATAAATTACAGATGTAATGTTGTATTGTAGTATAAATACCATCATTTGATTACACTATTTTTCGACGTCAAGTACTTGTGATATAACCTTCGTATATAAAATTACGGTGTGTTAACTATTTTTATTTTGACATTAACATTTTTTTTAACGCTTCAAAAATTATATGCGATACATTTCCTATAAACTTTATATCGTTTTACTTACTCGTTTTCATCCCGAATAGCTTACATAAATTTAAAAAAAATCGTAAGTTGCTGTTGCTGTACGTATTACAATCAAATGAGATTTTCAAATATTTATAACAATCATAAAAAGTTTTTTTGACAAATATACGTAATCATATATACACAAGATGATAATTTATAAGATACGAAATGGTGTGGTTTCTTCTTATGCGCGCTATTTCATTATTATTATGATGACTGTTATTATCGACATGATACACACGCGTCACTTTTAGTTGAAAAAATTCATGTGATAACAAAAACCAATTTATTATTTCATATTTTCCTTCTTTTTAATTTAAAATGGGCTTATTGATATGCTGTGAATGTGAAGATTTATTTAGATGAATATTTTTTTATTTTTTGCATATTACAGAATGAATAAATTATTTTAAATTGATCATTTAAAACTGATTGACAGCAAGAAAATTCATTAAATACAATATAAATGGTCTTAGTTTTCATAGTAGCACATGTTAATTGGTTTGAATTGCCTATATTTAGATTTGTGGTTTTTAGAGTTTATTTTAAGGCACAACAAATGGATGAGATAGTAAGTGTATTGCTTTGGTAAATTTTTCAAATTTATTACAACAATAGCTTAAAAATAATTTGATAACAAATTTAGCTAAATTGAAAAAAATATTTAAATTTATGTAAATTAAATTTAATTTTTAGTTAACGGAATTGCCACTTGAAGGCGATCTATATATTTATAAAAACTAAATGTTTCGCTGCTGCTTTTTATCGGATTGCTGTTATTTAACTGAATTTCTATGTCTTCGATGGCCGCCTGGTAAACAATCACTTTCAGCCATTACAGCACAGAGAAAAAGTAACGAACGATGCGTTCGTATTTTTGGTTTCCCTGCCACATGACAACAAAAAATTATGAACTATTTTACAACAAAGTCGGTGTTCTGTAATTTATAATTATTTATGATAAAAATGGTAATTATTAGAAATAAACGAAAAGCAACAAAAAGAAATACGAACACGAAGACAACTATATAACTTGAAAAATAGGACGAAAAGGAAAGCGCATTTTTTAGGTCACTGGAATAAGAATAAGAATGAAAAATTTTCCGTCATTTCAATATAAAACCACCAAAAAGTTGGAATGAAAGTATTCCAAACGGAATGAAATGCATGCAATTGTTGTTGTAAAATTACCAATAAAATATGGCTAGTATTTCGCCGAGAATTTGAGGGTGAATCGTTTGAAATTGAAATGGTATAATTCGTTCGGCAACGGAAAAAACTATACGATTTAGTAACATTATCGTGATGTCAGATGATGGAAATAAATAATTGATAAATTTTAATGAAATTTTCGAGTTTTATTAATTAAATATAGTTAATATTATGTATCGTTTCAGTTTATTTTTAGTTTATACATTTTATTAAATTTTCAGTTTCAATTTTACTGTCGTGAGGTTCAGACTTCAGACCGTCGAACGTAAAATAAACCAAACGAAAAGTGCAGTGTTAGTGCTTTTAATTTTGGGTTATGGTTTTAATTGTGTGAATGGTTTTACAACTAAATACAAATGGTGCAGAAAAAACTAAAAAAAATATAATTTAATAAGTGATAATGTAAACCTGAAACATGGGCCTTTTTTGTCCGAAAAAGGCTTCTTCGAATACCGAACATAATCTACAACAAACTTGAACCAGTTTCATGTAGAAAATATAAATATTGCAAGTGCAAACTAATCGGGTAAAGTTCGACACAGCCTGTTACAAATTTGCTATTAGCACTAATTATTAATCGCCATGGAAAAATGCACGAATCTATTTTAAATTTATTTTATTTAATTTTAATATGAAAATTACCGTAGCGGTACTTCAATACTTTTACTTCAATACTTTTTGTTTTTTTTTGTTCATTTTTGCCACGCATACTTAAATTATGATCAATAATTTTTAACGCCAAAAAAAATTACTATGCCAGTGAATAAACGTGGTTCATCGACAAAATTAATTATACCGCCGTTTAATAAAAATCAAAACAGAAAAGAAAAAATAATTCCTCTGCAAATTTAGCATTCCTAAACGGAAACAATAGTAATAAACTCAGGGTGACAAACTCTAGTGACCGAGCTCAGTGCGAAAATAAACTAGTACAAACGGGATAAGATCAGGGGTATCACCGTTCAATCAAAAAGAAAACGAAGTCCGAGAACTGCCCAGTTTGCACAACGACAAAGTGACACGGACTGAACTAGGTGTTAACCAAATACCTCTTGACAGCCGATTCTATAGTTTAGAGGTCGACGACCTCAATTCAACGCCGAAATTGAAAACTGAGAAACCGCCTCCAATTTATTTAAGAGAAGGGTCTAATAATGAACTGGTTAAAAGAATCGCAACATTAACAGATTCTAAATTCTATTTTGATCCGCTCAAAAGAGGTAATATAAAGGAAACAAAGACTCAAACCTTCGAAACTGGCTACAGAGCCATAGTTAAACATTTTGAGAAAATTGTTAAAAGATATTACCCATACCAGCTAAAAAGTAAATAAAGGCTGACTGTTGCGCTAAATGCGAAGATGTTGGCGTTATCCATTCCGCACTTGCATGCCAAATCTTTTGGTAATTTAGTAAACCGTGAGAAGAAACATCCACCAATATGCCGTTTAGAACTAAAGCCAGAGGAAGAAAAGTCAAAAGGAGTTCACAAGATTTAAAATCTAAAATATTTGCTCCAAAATAGTAATTGAAGAACCTAAGAAAAGGTCTGAACCAGTTCAATGCATAAAGTGCCAATAATATAGACACACGAAAGCATACTGCACCTTAAATGAAGTTTGCGTCATTTGTGGTGAACTTCACGACTTCAACAGTGATAAATCTCGCAATGACCCATCTGTGAAACGCTGTAATAACTGCCGTGAAAATCACACTGTAAAAACCAAAAATACACTACCAAAAATACAACAGGCATCAAACCAACGAGTACAAACACAAAATGATAACTTGAAGACGTTAACTAGCAGTTTTGCACAGCCAAGTGTTTCTTATGCAAATATCCAAAAAGGTAACAAACCGAAACCGGACCTTCATTAAAAAGTTCATTTTAATGAAGAGGACCGACATATTCATACCACGGTTAATAAATTAACCGAGACCATCCAAAGTTTTATGACGGCAAACGAGGATGATGATTTAAAATTTGAATACTCTTATGCAAAGTATAGTCAAAAATTACAGTACTAAAAATAGCTCTTTAGAATGCGAAAGGGCTCTCGCAACATAAAGCTGAAGTACAAACCTTTCTTGTCGAACAAATATAGACCTTATGTTGATATCTGAAACAGATTTCACAAAACAATTTTTTTTTAATATTTCCGGCTGTTCTGTTTATGACACCAAACATCCGGATGGAAAAGCACATGGTGGCAATGCAGTCCTAATAAAATGATTAAAGTATTACGAGCTCCAAAAATATGCTAAAGATCACCGATCCAGCTACAAATATAGGTTTGGAAGAATGTTCTGGGAAATTTGTATTATCGGCTGTCCACTGTCCACCAAAACACGCAATTAAAAAACAGCAATTTATCGATTACTTTAATCAGTTGGGTATCAACTTTCTAGCAGTGGGTGATCACAACGCTAAACATGTGCAATGGCGTTCGAGACGTCACCCAAGGATAAGCATCTCTACGAAGCAAACAAAGAGAAAACCTAATTTATTTACCATCTGGACATCCCACATATGGATGTCCTACAGATAGAAAGGAAATTCCTCATTTAATAGATTTCTGCGTACTACGACAAATAGCACACAGCAATGCTTAAGTCGAAGGCTGTTATAATTTATCATCAGATCACCCACCAATAATAGAAGCACTAGGTGCCCAAGCATTAAAAACTGAACCACCTCAACATTTAACAAACAAACTAACGAAAAGGGTTCTCTATAGAAACAAAGGAGATGTAAATTGTCATTTGGATGTCCCACTTCGCACGCCAGAAGATATCGATGCTGCAATAGAAAATGGGAGCAAAAAAAACTACTCAGGAGAACAACAAATCAGAAAAAAATAATAAGCTTTCAAGTAAGATGCAGAAGTTATTGTCAGAAAAGCAGACAAATCGGTGGCTATGCATCTTTACCAAGCTTCTTTGTATAAATGGAAATTAAATACAAGAAATTTTAAAAGGCCAGAGCTATCGAACCTACCTATAAGGAAACCAGATGAGCACTGGGCAAGAAGTGACCTACAAAAAGCTATCACTTTCTCTAATCATCTACAAAAAGTGTTCACCCCAAACGCACAAAATAATAACTGCGTACTACCACAGTTTACGAGGGACGAGCCAAACCCAAACCCAGTCAAATTTAAATTCAAATACGTCAAAACGGTTATCAAAAACAGTATAAATTTTAAGAAAGGCATGATCTATTAGCTGGAAAAATGATCAAAGAATTACCAGATAGATGCATAAAATATATGACATATTTTTTTAACGTAATTATGAAATATAGATAATTTGCCCAAAAATGAAAAATATCTCAAACTACCATGTTTCCTAAGCCAGGTACAGACAAAACCCAAGTCTCGTCGTACAGACCAATAAGCCTACTTCAGATAATTTCAATGCTTTTTGAAAAGATGCTACAACAAGAACTAATACCTATATTATCTGAAGGTTGCATTATACCAGATCACCAATTTGGATTTAGAGTGCAGCACAATAGAACAGGTACACAGAATTGGAAATACGATTAAGCTTGCCGTAGAAGAAAAAAAATATTGCTCGGCAGTTTTCTTCCATATTGCGCAAGCTTTCGACAAAGTATGGCATGAAGGATTAAATTACAAAATGAAAACTTCTGCTTATACAATTTCATGCAATCCTTGAAAACTACTAAGCCCAAAGGATGTTCCAGGTTAAGCAAAATACAGCCACTACTGATTTAACCAAAATAAAGGCAAGAGTATCGCAAGGTAGTATATTGGGACCTGTGTTATACTTATTATTTACTTACCAATTGACTTACCAATAACAAAAAATTATCACTTTTGCTGACGACACAGCTATATTGTTTTCGCACAAAAATCCTCAAACAGCATCGAGAGGATTACAAGAACATTGCCCAAAATTGAAAATTGGTTAAAAACTTGTCGACAAGGATAAATCAATGTAAATCAACACAAGTAACATTAACACTGAATAAACGTTCATGCCCGGCAGTAAAATAAAACAATATCACAATTCTTCAGCAAACAAGTGTCAAATATCTCGGTTTTCATGTTGATAGAAGATTGACATGGAAAAAACATATTGAAACAAAACGCAATCAACTAAAAATAAAAAATTTCAAAATGTACTGGCTGATTGGAAGAACATCGAAACTATCTCTAAGCGATTCTAATCCCTATATGGGTATATAGTATCCAACTATATACCCATTTAGGGCTTAGGGCTTAACTAGCGCTTCAAATTTAGATATTGTACAAAGTATGCAAACAAAGATACTTCGTAGCATTACCAATTCCCCATGGTATATTCGAAACAGCAACATCCATAGACAAACAACAACAAAAAGACCTGTTCAAAACTGTTGAGACTTAAGTTAAAAAATTATATGTTTTAAGTATTTCACTCTTCTTGTTAGTTTCGTATAAAGAAAGATTCAAGAATAAAGCCACTTGCATAGTTACAAAAAAATAAATAAATTTTGTTCATTTAATCATACACAAATCAAGAAATCGTCGCCAGATAATTTTCCGTGTAATGCCTTAACAAACGTCAAGCAACGTAAGCCAATAATATTGACCAATTTCGCTTACAATTAGTATAGTTACAATTAGTATAGCTAACATTTATTAAATTTTTTTAAATATTACCTCGGGTACTTAATAGGTGTTAAATCCCAGCATGGTACTTTAATTAAATTAAAAACCCAACATAAAAAACATATTGTCTCGTCTAACGAAAATCTGTTGAATATTGAAACAATTTGGACACACAAAAAGTTGAATCAATTTTTTTATTACTCCTCGATGAGTGGAGTTTTTAATATTTTTTTTGTTTTGTTTTACAATAGTTTTCCATTTGCCAAATAATAATACAATAAAAAAAAACTAAAGGGAAATAAAATAATTGTAATAATAGAAAAAGAAAGCTGAAGAAATTTAATATCCCAACCAAACGATAAATGAATTTTTATTGAATTTTTTTTATTAATTTAATTTTTTGTTATAGAAAAATGTCGGAAAAAGTTTTCTTTAATTAAAAAACAAAACAAAAAAAAAGAACGGTTGAATTAAAATTTTTTTTACTCAGAGTTTAAAGTGTTTTTATAACGATCGCACAAAACAAAATATTGAATTTCCAAAACTGCACAGAACAGAAAAGTGTGTCTTTTGTTTTTTTTTTTGTTGTTTAACAATTTCTAATAATATTTATAAAATGTTTTGTACTGATGTACATTTTTTTGATACTAACAAGAATATGCTATAATTATGATAATTTATTAGTTCGTAGGTAATGTTTTTATTACTTTTACTCAGCAAGAAAAAATTATGATGTTGTTGTTAATGTTTGAATAATTAATGAGTTACTGTTGAAATAAAATTTATTTCGCTTTTCTCATTTAATTTACATTAAACAGAATCACACATTGTTATTACGCTTTTTGCACATGATAACCAGGCTGCTGTTAAACTTGTATTTATTTTATTTTCAAAATATTTACTGGTGCTGATTGCTGAAGGAGTTCCCTCTCCTTATATTTTTTTTCAAATCGTACTTTTGACATAAAAACAAATAAGAATGAAAATAATGCTCAATAAAGACCAAAGATTAGTTTATAATTGTTTTCTATCAGTTGGTAAATGGTAACACGTGAATAGAAAAAAAAAACACTTTCAAAATGTAAAATTGTTTTTGTGGATAAATCGTATGTGTTTAATTGTTAATCTTATAATTGATTAAAAATTCAATAAATACTAAATATATATTTAAATATAAGTGGCCCAAATAACTACACCAAATAAAAAGACACTTATTGCTGTTTCCGTCCTTGTTTTGCTTTTTCTTTTTTTTTTGATGATATTGTCTTTAATTTTAAGATCTTTACGTGTTAGTTCTTCAGGTTCTGTCGTGTTAATTTTCCAGGTGTAATTATTTAGTGATACCATCTTATAGTTATTGCTTACGACCGATTTCAGTAGTTGCAGGATGTCATTATATTTTTTGACTCCTATTAAGTTAATAGGAGGTGAAAGGTGGAGTATACATATAAATTATACTTATAGTATATAATATAGGAGGAGAATTATACTTATTGCCAAGTAACTGACAGTCGCCTCTTCTGAGATACAGACGACTGATCGAATAGTCACTCGGTATGTAAACAGACGCTTCTGGAATTTAACATCACATAGCTCTTAAATGCATTGATTGAAAGTGACCTACGAACCCCTTCGGCTTAAGCCCCAAACTAGCTTCTTCAAGCGATACTCACCACAAGATTCTGCTAGGTTGCTTGAGTTACCACCGACGCGGCGTGGACGTAGCAAGTAGGAGTTGGGATGGAGAGGATGTCGTATAAACATATAAAATACCACCAATGCTCCCACAAGAACTATATAATATCCTAAATATATATAGCTATTATTCTAACAAATTACCACCAATGCTCCCACAAGAACTATATAATATCCTAAATATATATAGCTATTATTCTAACAAATTAAAATTAAGCAAAAGTACAGTCCTCTTAAAAACAGTAGTATAAAAGAAATTGCATGCTGCAATTTCGGGTCTTTTTACTTTGAATATTTACTGGTGAATCATGTTATTGATAAGTAAATTTAGTTAAATAAAAATTTAAATAATAAGCGACTAAAAGTGTTTATTTTATTTCAACCAACAATATCATCCACGACATATTTTGGTGGCAGCGGAGGGATCCAGAAAAGTTTAATAGTCTGTGGAAATTGTTGGAATTTTATCGAACACATCAAGTTTAGTTCGCGTAGATTATGTTAAAGACAAATAGTTTTAACATAAAAGTCTTAATCGCAAAAAATATTAATAATCAAAAAATAAAAATAAAAAATACATATAAAACCGCAACGGTTAATCAAGCCGTTCAACAAGCACGTTTTCTCCAAATCAAAACCAAAGAAAACAAAATCTACGGTAAATTTTATACCGCAAGCATCTTTTGCACATCATTATTGTGGTAATGAACATCATCAAGGGCGATTCGTTATATGATAACTTAACTATCCAGTCATAAATTCGAGTAATATTCGAACACTTTAAAAATTTCATTACTTGAGGGGACAACCATTCAACCATTTTTATACAACAAACAACAGGTACATCTCGATGATCATCTTGTGCATCACCACATCCAATTAATACGGAAGATTTAAAAAAAAAATTAATTTTACAACACGTGGGTGAGTAATATTCAATAATTTATTAACGTTTCATTCTCAATGCAAGTGACGTGTTAAAAAGACAAAAAAAATTTTTTAAATTAAAATAAAAAAAAAAATCCATATTTTATGGTGGTTCATATGATAAAGTAATTAATTTTATTTGGTATTATACGAAATTTATCCATATTTTTATTTTATTGTTTTATTGCCTGTTATATATAGACAGAGTACGCAACTTACACATAGCATTAAAGTGTACGTATTACTTCGTTATAAATTAAATTTTGGTGAAAACATTTAATTAATTTGAGCACCGTTATTGATTATTCATAATTAAGATAATAATTGAAGTTATAAAGATAGTTTACATTACGATCCTGAATCTATATGTTGGTTTATCATCACAAATCGTGCATTTATCTATAACTTATAACGTTCTTTTCCACTTTGTTGGAATTCATATAAATCGAAAATTGTGTTTAATGTACGGTACTTGTCATAACAGTCTCTTATGTCAGATCACAGTTCGGAAGAATTAGACGAATCTATTGACATCAAACCTTATAAGGAAGTTGATATCACTAATAATATTCTTGAATCCCAATTTGAAATCGAAATGACGAATCTCAATATTGACTATGCACTTAAAATAATCCCCGAGTTTAATGGTAATCAGTCTCAGCTACATCGGTTCCTTGCTTGTGTTGAATTAATTCACGATGTCCTTAAAGATAGCGAAAAACCAAAACTTGTAAAACTTCTGAAGGCGAAACTAATTGGTAAAGCTTATGATGTAGTGAAATATAATAATTTTGAAACATGGGAAGATTTATCCGCCGAATGCAAATTACAATTCAGTGACCATCGATCGATTGAACAACTCCAAACAGAACTAGTAACAATTAAACAACAAAGATTTGAAGATGTTCGTACCTATGCCACTAGAGTTGAAAAATTATTATCTGATTTTGCTGACGCATGTATAAGTAGTCAAGGTAAAGACTCTGCTGAAATTATTAAGTCATTAAATAGTAAAATTGCATTATCATCGTTTCTTGAAGGTCTTTATAACAGTAACATCAAATTAGTAGTAAAGGCTTGTCGGTTTAAAACCTTAAGAGAAGCGATAATGCAAGCGTGTGAAGAAGAGACTATCATGAAATCTAGAACTTCTCAGTTGTTTCCTAATGTCACTAGACCTAATCCAATCTGTCACATTTGTAAAAAACCAGGACATATCTCCTCTAGCTGTTATTCAAGGAATAACCAAATTCGTTCGCAATTTCAGCAACCACAAATTAAAATGTTTACCTCAATATGCGCATACTGTAAAACTAAAGGTCACCATATATCTCAGTGTCGAAAAAGTAAGTACTACAACAGTGGTAATCAAACCAATACAACCTCTCAGGCAAAAAACTCATTGGATCTCGAGCAAAAACTGAACACAGTTGCACGAGTCCAAGATCTGATCTAAAGTGTTCAATCGTTGAGTCAATAAATTCTAAGGCAGTAAACAACCCGGATTGTAATTCCTCTAAGAATCGTGAGATTTCAACTGCTAACCAATTGAATTTTAGCTACTCTAACACTATGAGTAACTCATTGACTTATAATACAATATTTTTATCTCAGGATAATAATGACAAGAAATATGTTTACCTAAGTTTGGATATATTAAAACAACCTATAAATTTCTTATTAGACACAGGTGCTGATATCAGCATCATTAAGAAAGGATCTATTACTGGAGAAACCTTCTGTGATCCCGATTTGAAATGTCAAGTTCGAGGCATTACTACTGAGACTATCCAAACACTTGCCGTTTGCAACGGAAATATATTATTTGACAACAATTTGAACATCAACCATACATTTCATATAGTACGGGATAATTTCCCTATTCCATGCGATGGGATTCTTGGCAAGGATTTCTTCCTTAAATATAAATGTACTCTGAATTATGACACACACACTTTGAAAATTCCTTTTCATAATAAACTAATTTCACTAAAATTTAAGTCATTATCCAATCCACAACTTCAACGAATTTCTATTCCTGGTCGTTCAGAAAAAATATTTAAATTATATAACCCGTCGTTACTGAATTCTGAAGAATATTTATGTCATTCAAATCAATTACAACCTGGCGTATTTATCGGTAATACCTTAGTGAAACCTTTTAATAATTCAATTAGTCTCTGTATCATCAATAACAATGAATATACAGCTCATATAACTAGTGATGAATTAACATTTGAAAGTTTATCTTATTACAATATTTTTAATATTTATTCATATCAAAATAATCTTGAAAACAGGCTGGAATTATTGGAAAACGAAATTAATTTGAATAGTTTAAACTTAGAAGAAAAATCATCGATCTTAACCCTTTGTCGAACTTATAACGACATATTCTATTTACCTGGCGATAAATTGTCCACTACTGATACAACATTTCATAGTATTCCAATTTTGCCTGATAGAACACCCATTTATCGAAGACCATATAGAATGCCAGAAGCAGCTAAAGCTGAAATTAACCGACAAGTTAATGACATGTTAACAAACAATATAATTGAGCCAAGTGAGAGTCCTTGGAACTCACCTCTTTTAATTGTTCCGAAAAAATCTGAAGATCAACAACGAAAATGGCGAGTGGTTGTTGACTTCAGAAAGTTAAATGAAGTCACAATCGATAAAGTTTTTCCCCTTCCAAACATAACTGAAATCTTGGATCAGCTCGGAAATTCTAAATATTTAAGTACACTAGATCTTTCAAATGGTTATCATCAAGTTAAGGTTGACGAATCCGATAAACCAAAAACAGCATTTAGCACTTCATTAGGCCATTACCAGTTTTTGAGAATGCCTTTTGGATTGAAGGGCGCTTCTGCCACATTCCAACACCTCATGAACTCAGTACTCAGTGGCATAAACGGTGTAAAATGTTTTGTGTACATTGACGATATCGTAGTCTACGGAAGCAGTTTAGAAGACCATAACCATAAGCTAAAACAAATTTTTGACTGTCTTAGAACTCATAATTTAAAATTAAATCCGAACAAATGCATGTTCCTAAGAAAAGAAATAATATTTCTTGGGCATATTATTACTGAAAGTGGTATAAAACCTGACCCTAGAAAAATAGACTCGATTCTAAACTATCCTCCACCTACAAATGCAAAGGAGATAAAATCTTTCATAGGTCTTGTAGGATACTACAGGAAGTTTATCGAGAATTTTTCAAAGATTGCACAACCACTAACAAGTTTATTGAAGAAAAATGTCAACTTCAATTGGTCGCTGATTTGTAATGAAGCTTTTGAAATATTAAAAAAGCGTATAACTTCTCCTCCTGTTCTTCAGTTCCCGGATTTTAATAAGCAATTTATATTGACATGTGATGCCAGCGATATTGCCATTGGCGCAGTGTTGTCTCAAAACCATAACACTTCTGATCTACCTATAGCTTTTGCTAGTAGAGTTCTAAATAAGGCTGAAAAAAACTACCCCACAATAGAAAAAGAACTTCTTGCAATTGTTTGGGCAGTTAATCATTTTCGTCCTTATCTGTATGGCACTAAATTCCAAGTTGTAACTGATCATAAACCCCTCTTATGGCTTTGTTCAATCAGTAATCCGACATCAAGACTCATGAGATGGAGAATTAAATTAGATGAATATAATTACGACATAATACACAAATCTGGAGTTTCTAACCAAAATGCAGATGCATTAAGTCGTATCATTCTTCCTAATTCTGAACCTACTGAATGTAAAGCAATAACAAGGTCTCAATCTAGAAATCCTCAATTAAAACCCAATGAACTATTAGAAACCATGTCTCAATTCAATAAAGAGTTCCAGTTAAATGACAATCAACCAAATCAGCTCCAAACAACTGAATCTATTTTACAAAAACCATGTCTATACGTGCCATCACCATCAATTTCTGATCCGTCTATTAAGGATACTTCTAACAATCTTTCAACTAATATCCCTAATTCTATTGATTTTCCAGACCAACTTAAACCTCAGAATGCAGTCGAACCAACTCAAATAATTGAGTTGAAAAATGAAAATGACATATTAAGGGCAATTGAAGAATTTCACGTAACCCCAGTAGGTGGTCATCAAGGTATCATGCACACTTATAAGCGAATCAAGTCATACTTTTATTTCCCGAAAATGATATCTCAGATCACAAAATATATCAAATCATGCGAGCATTGCCAGAAGAACAAACATGGGCCAATGACCAAATTACCTATGAAAATTACGTCATCATCAAGGAGACCATTCGAACGAATTTTTCTCGATATTGTTGGGCCACTTATTAGTACTTACCAAAATAATAAATACATTCTTACTATTCAGGATGATCTTACCAAATACTCAATCGCTTGTCCAATTCCCAATCAAGAAGCAGAAACTATCGCTAAAGCCTTTGTTAAAGATTTTATTTGTGTTTTTGGCTGTCCACTAACACTACTAACTGATCAAGGCTCAAACTTCGTTGGTGAATTATTTACAGAAACTTGTAAGTTGCTAAAGATAACGAAATTTCAGACAACAGCATATCATCCGCAGTCTAATGGAGCTGTCGAAAGATCCCACAGAACTCTGTCTGAATATCTGCGAAACTTTTGTGGTTCAGATCCTTTAAGTTGGGATTCATGGCTTCAATATGCCATGTTCTCTTACAATAGTACCCCGCATTCTAGTACTTCTTACATGCCTTATGAATTAGTTTTTGGTAACAAACCAGTAATTCCGCATTCGTTGCAAGCTGAACCAGATATTGTTAATAGTTATGACGATTATGTGACTGATCTAAGATATCGTATGCAAAAGTCATTCCAATTTGCGCGAGAAAATATATTGAATTCAAAATTTCGATCAAAGGAACGTTATGATAAAAATTCGCAATCAATAGAATTTAACACTGGTGAATATGTGCTATTGAAAAATGATGCTAGGCCAAATAAACTATCACCACTTTGGTTAGGTCCCTACAAGGTCAATAAGATAATATCAAAGCAGAATACTTCAATAATTATTGGAAGAAAATTCAAGACCGTTCATAATAATCGCCTAAAGGCATTCAATCAAAAGAAAAATTAAGCATTGGAAATGAAACATAATTTATTGAACATTACTACTTCTTATTACTTTATTTACTTTAATTACTTTATTTACTTTATATAAATATAAATTTTATACATTATTAAATAATTTTGAATGTAACAAATAAAATGAATTTATTAATCTTAATGATTATATAGTATAATGAATTAAACCATATTCTATAATTGTTAATTAGTTTTAAGATTTCAGATTGTTCAAGCCTTGGTGATATTTTATCTGATATAAAAATATCCAAAGAAAAATCACGATTTTTCTTTTCTTTTGGGGGGAGATGTCGTATAAACATATAAAATACCACCAATGCTCCCACAAGAACTATATAATATCCTAAATATATATAGCTATTATTCTAACAAATTAAAATTAGGCAAAAGTACAGTCCTCTTAAAAACAGTAGTATAAAAGAAATTGCATGCTGCAATTTCGGGTCTTTTTACTTTGAATATTTACTGGTGAATCATGTTATTGATAAGTAAATTTAGTTAAATAAAAATTTAAATAATAAGCGACTAAAAGTGTTTATTTTATTTCAACCAACAATATCATCCACGACAAGGATAAGACCCATAGTTAGAACTACAAGAATCACTACATATACCGTCAGTTGGCTAATGTTCCTTATTGGGCAAATTTAAGAAAAAATTGAATTCGAAAAATCCCAAAGTAATTATTTCCTAAATGCAAAAATATTCTATCGAAAAAATGTACAACATTCTGAATCGAAATAATGTTATAACATTTAGAACATACCGGGGGCTTTCATTACTTGTTTTAAAGTATGTTTTAGTGGCACTTCAACTTATTTCCAGACATATAATTCTAGAACCAAGTTCTTAAAGGTTTTGTGTCCCAAAACATACTACATTAATCCACTTCGGGACAGAACACTCTAAAACTTATTATAAACCTTTTTGTTAAATTTCTGAATTTGCAAATCTGGTTTAACTAATCGTTAATCAAATAGATACACTTTGACATGCAAATCATGGATAATTTAATTGACCAAGTGAAGACAAAAAAACCTATTGCCTAACGGAATTTTAAACAATCGAATATAATAAAACTCCTCTCTTTGGATGTTAATATTGTAATTCGTAAAACCATCAGATCAATTTGGACTTAAATTAACTAGCATACAAAGGACAATCGAATATTTATATTCCCACCAGTTTATGTAAATAAAACAATTTCAGGTTTTCCTCTAAAAATTATGTAGGTACCGTAAGATTTTTTTCATACCTGAAATTTACACAATAACTATAAAAATATCATATGAAAACCGGTTAAAATGTGATAAAACTAATGGTGACCAAAAATATTTTAGTTTTCAAATTCGAATGACATCATTGAGAAAATATCGTCAAAAAAGACCATTCTAGGCAAAAAATGGATGAACATAAATATATGAGCAACACTTAAATACTCGACCTAACTAAATGTAGAATATATGAGCTTATTCATTGTAATATTGTTAAAGAAACTTACGTACTCGTATGGAGATGAAAAACTAGATTTTTCTACATGTTTGAAATGTATAATAGATGAATATATTCGATTTGAATTACAACAACACAATCCATACATCCATATATATTATAGATAAAATATGAATAAATCGACCTTTTTTATGTCGTTTCATGGTAGAGTTTTGTGTAAAGTAATAGGCAAGTAGTGGATATAATGTACTAACCATATCCTATATCTAAATTATACATCAGAAGATCCTTTTATTTAAATGAAAACCAATAAAATGACATTAACACGGTCAAGTTGCTTATTCATTCTGTGAATGATAGACTTTTATTCCATTTCATAATTTAAATAGAAAATCTTTCGAGTGACTATTATTGTTCTAGATTATTGTACTGACTAACTATGATATATAGGCCATAAATGCTTCTTACCGCATCTGTTACGAAATCTTTTGTACAACTTGTTACTTGATCATCCTAGACAAAGCTTTTCACCAATGATTTGAAACATTTTTTTAAAATTTAATTTTTATGAAAATTAAACCTTTTTGACTGTAAAATAATTTTTTTAATGTAAATATGGAGCCTCGATTTTACATAATGGTGCAACTATTTCTACATTTTTGGAAGTCGTACCAATACTAAGAGTATTTTAAAGATTATCATTCGAAATTTTCATTTGTAATTTAAATTTAAACAAAATCATCGTCCAAATGAGCCGGCTATTAACAATCACAATCTATTTAACATTCACTCAACATTTTGTTTGTTTGAATTGAACATCCGATTACACCTCTATACACTACATTAGTAAAATAAGAGGTAGAATATTGATTGTTGAAATGGCATAGCAAATTGCGTTTCATTTTTACTTAAATCTCATTAGTTTTAATCTGGAAATGCTATAATTTTGGTTTCATTTCGAAGGCTGCTATTGTTTGAAACACGCTGCTTATCAACTAGTTTTTAACCTTGAAGGTACACATTTAAATCATTTATTAATGGCTAGTTATTAAGAAGTACAATAAAATAAAATGCTAATGAAATTGTTTGTTCCAACCCACAATCATTGTCTATGTTTTAGGCAATTATACAATACCATTATTACCAGGATAAGCATGCCTTAAATCACACGTACTTCAATCCTAAGTGAGCCTCATTGCTCATGTGCACGGAAGCGTTTTCTGTAATATGTTTCTTTAAATATAACAACGGATTGATTCTCAGCAATGTTGTGTTGTAATTGTTGTGCTAATTGCCTAATCTGCGAAGTAAAGAAAGCGATCAGTTTTTTTTGTGTATCTTTAAAATCCAGTAAAAGGTAAAGCGCCTGGAACGATCTAGAAATTAACTTATGATTATTATTAATTTCTTCCACTTGAGTATTTATTTGCCGTCTTACAGCTAGCCAATGAAGTATATTTACTGCTTCTGTTCTTTTTAAAATATTCAGAGTAGAATCGGCAATTGATGTTTGATTTTTGACTAAAGTTATGAATTATGCGAAGGTTCTCATCACTGTCTACATAGTGACGACAGTATGCAAACTAGAGCACCAAGAAGCAACGAGCCCGCTAATACAAACCTAAAAGCAGCACAATTATATGATCGAAACGGTACCTTACCAGGAACCCCTTTAGTGAAAGCCTCGTTAGGTAGCCACAATGGATTGATTTGTGGCTAATAGAGCCTGGGTCTCAAGCAACCTTCATTACAGAAGAAGCCTGTCAGAGACTTAACTTAACAAAGATCACAGCGTATGCAGCGGGCATGCGTAAAATCGATGCTGGAGTAGCGAACTCAGCCGTTAAATTTATCATGAAGCCGAGATTTCCTTCCAAATATAACTTAACCGTAAAGGCATTAGTGTTCGAAAACTTAACGCGGAATAACCAGAACAGCCTTTAAAAATGCCAGAAATGACTCATAGTTGTATAGTCCTGGCCCAATCAACTTACTAAAGGGTGCAGATTATTATTGAGAAATTTTGATAAATAATATATAGTAAAAATCTCATCCGACGATCCAGCTGCTTAAGTAAACAAATAGGTTAAACCTAAATTGGGAACGAACTTAATTTTCAAAGTTAAATTGCTCCGATCCAGCATATAAAAGTGAAAAAATTAATATGTTGAAATTTTTTAAGTTAATATGTTGAAACATTTGGATACTTTTCAAAAATAATTTCCAATTAAATTTTAAAACCGCAAACGTAATAACTTAAAATAGACAAAATGGGTGCTTAACGCACAACAATCTCAAGCTGGTAGAATATTGGTAATACTTTAGAAAGAGTTAAAGAATTAACATACATTTTTAGGGTAAATCAAAGCACATATTGACTATTGGTTGACGTAATGTTATTTATAAATGTGAGGACCGTCTTTTGCTTCGGTTAGAGTGTTTTAAAAAAAAATCACCATTGGTGCTCGATCGTTTAAGCCACTATGGGAAGAAGAGATTGTAAAAAAAGTATTCTTAAAAAGGAGAGATATCAAAATGATAGCAACACTGACAGGATCAATTTTAACTTAATAAATATGATTAAAGTAGGCGAATAATTCGTGTTTTTTAAAACTAATTTAGAACAGGAGCGTTATTCTTCTCTCTTAGGTGGGTGCACATGTTCTCTTGTGTGACGACATGTTCTGCGCAATATATTGTGTATTATTTTTCAGTTTGTGCAATTAATACATTGACGAGAGATTAACGTAAAATTTGGAAAATAATTGGGCAATTTTATTGTGCAAAATAAATGCACGTGAATATTTTCCTTAAAGTAACTGATTCCACTTTAGCAATTTTAAAGACCTGCCTCGATGGTTTGTTTTTTTTCGGTAACAATTTTTTAATAAATCGCATTTTCTTGCATTGTTTTTTGTCTCGAATTCAATTGTAATGGTGCAATTTTAGTTGGATTAAATCCATTCCGACCACATTTAAAATCTATTTGGCCATCTTTAATAGTACCTGAAGAATTGAATAGTATTCAAGTACTCCATTCAAGAAGATTTAAATTCATAAATGGAAGCATTGAAAATGTTTACGTCACGTAGCTAACAATTTTGCAGCTGTATGTAAAAGTATGGCTAAAGACCAAAACCGTCTTTATTATACAAGCCCGATTGTCACCAATATTATTTCATTTTCTTGTCCATCTATATTATAAAGTATTGGTAATCGGTACACTATACAAATCAGTGAGAATTTACGTAAAAATTTAAAATTAAAAAAAAAATAATAATTGTGCAGAGAAAATATAGTATAGAAAACAGAAATGTAAAAAAAAAATGAAATGTTCGCTTCAGTTTTTATATATTTGTATCCGTTAGTACATTTTTGGTTAATACTTTATTTTTTTAGTTTAATAATGAATTTCCAAAGAAACGTTGTGTGAGCTGCACTACCATTGTTGCTCCAATAAATCGTCATATTTTATTAATATGCTGTCTCATATTGTTGATTCCTTAAAATTTCCTTACATACACCACATAGTTCGAAACAGATACTTGTAGGATCGTTGTTGCACGTGCTACTTGCAAACGTCCTAACAAGATTTATTTCGAAGAGAGTGTTAAAATCAAAGAATTATACAAACGTACAAAACCAACACTATTGTTTTGAAACGTACCGTACAATATTTTATCTTCAAGGTATTAGTAAAATAAAAGTATATTTATTCTATTTTCTCACAAACACTTTCAAGTTTAGATGGACAAAATAAGAATGTATCTGCGTACTCGATGCAACAATCAGGCTTGTAATACATTTGTGTTGGTTTTGCTAAAGACTCATAATTGTGGTTTCGTTAAGGGTTTGTATTTTTTTTTTTTTTGCATTAGAACCAGTGGTCATTTTAAAAAAATTGGGAGTCAATTTTAATTTTCAGGAGAGTATTTCATGTCGAAGAACAAATAAATATTACACATTATTTTTGGTATTTTGTATTTTAAAAAAAATATTCATATCTACAGCAAAACTTATTTGCAATACTATGGCTGTGTTTTTTTTTATATCGGAGAGATCAGAGAGATTATTTATCGGATATATCCGATAATTTTTTTCTCCGATTTTTTTCTGTCAGAACGAAAAAAATATTTTTTGTGTTATTTTTTAGTATCGGAAATAATAAATTATTTAATAAATTTCAGTATTAAACTCCCTAAATTAAAGTTTTATTTGTCATCTGATAGCTCAACATTAATCAGAGTCGCCATTTTAAAATTTCCTTAAAAATATAAAATACAACACACTGCTGCACACAATCAATAATCTGTACATTTTTCCAGAGTAAAAAGATCGTATTCGATAATTATCGGAGCATAAAAAAAACGACACAGAGAGTTAATTTTTTTCTCGGATATTAAAAAAATACGCATATCTGAAAATTTGATAGTAAATAATCTCCGATTTCTCCGACATCAAAAAAAAAACACACTCTATATAATATATTTATATATCTTTAGTTAATTTTTATGTATACACTGGGAGAAAAAACAGGGTGGGGTGATGATTGAGTTGTGTTTGAGATCGGACGTGTTTCGTTCGATCTCTCAAATTTTAATTTTTTTAAATTTTTTTAAGAGTTGTATATTATAAATTATAAGATAAAAATAATTAAAATAAATAATATATAAACAAATAAAAATAAAAGTGGTACGTTGTGTTGTGTCGTATCTTTATTTGTATTGAAAAAAATAAATAAATAAGTGTTAAATTTTTGAAAAAATGGTGGACTATAAATGTAGTTTCATAAATTTTAATACTTTTATATAATATAAAAGTATATAATATAAAAGGGTGTGAAGTGAATTTATGTTTCTACATATTGATATGATTGTGTTGTGGAGTTTTATAGTTTTAGGAACTCTGTCGCTTGTCCCAGAGTACAGGTACAAATTGTCGATTGTGTTCGAGATGTAACTTATATAAATTTGTGTTGTCAAGTTTTATAGAGCAAATGTCCATATCAAGTTTTTACCATGTTTTAATTTCATGCGGTGTGTTTATTTTTTTTTTCGCAGTTCGGAAATGGTTATAGGGAAATAGATGTTGAGTGGAGATCATAACCAATATTAACCATATAACCAAATATCCAACTCATACGGATTTCCGTTCACTTTTCTATGCGAAAAACATGCTGTCACAATAGAAATAAACATGAAAAATACACGGAAAAACGTAATACTCGGCAAAGAAAAGTGTCTCAAAATGAACAATGTTTACATGGATTAGATTTTCTATGCGTTCAATTATAAAGCCACCCCTTTTTGTTGATTTTTTTGTTCATTAGGCATACAGAATAATAGTATGGTAGTTAAAATAATGGTATTGTGTATATACTGTGTAATTGTGTAGTTTGCAAATGATACAATTTATATTGATATTTTTATTTTATTTTATTTATTTTTTCAAGTTCTTTATTTAGGTATATTCATATATGTTTTTAATACTCTACATCGAAGCCCTCTTTGTTACGGGCCGTACTCGTCGCATGCTAGTGCTGTCTGATCATATACACGTGAGGGTGTATTGTGGGTGACGAGCGTGTCGGGGTGTGGTTTCGGAATGAGTGTAGAGGGATATTATTCACATAATGTAGGGCAGCAGAAGGGTTGAAAGTAGAATGAAGTTTAACAATGCAGGCAGGGGGTCGCCGTGCTAATAGATGCAGTACAGTTTGGCACTTGTTAGATGGTTGAGAGACGAAGGAATACTCAGTTGTATGTACACATTGGATGGTGTGCGTAGTTTTGGGATGGGGCTGTTGAATGGTGGTGGTAGGAATGCGAGGGTTAGGCGTTTTTATGTGTAGGTTTTGGAGGCGCCAATGCGCTCAATTGTGTACAAAGGTTTTGTTTACCTTTGACGGCGGGGGTTGGGGGACGGCTTGCGTGATACAGAGGGTTTTGCTCTACATTAATTAATTATAGGGTTTATTGTTTCCCAACGATAAAGGGTTGGTGTAATTGTGTGCATGGTGATTGGTGCTGTATTTTTGGTTTGTACAGTCTCTCTTGTGCAAAGCCCTCTCTATTGCAGGCCGTTTTCTAGGTTTCGTTGGTGGATGTCAGCAGAACCTGTGTGCACGGTTGAGTGTATTGGTGCTATTGGGATCCATATGGAAGGGTGTTTGAGTTTCTCATTCTTGCTACCGCTGTTTAACGTTAACGGTTTGTTTGTATTGTGAAGATTTTTTCTAATTTCAACCATTCTTCTGTATTGTATTGTGCGAGCGATATTTTTTTGTGCTCTGTTCGAGGCCATATCTAGACACGTTTTGTCTACTTGCAATGCATTCTCATGTGTATGTGATTATACACATGAGAATGCATTGTATGTAATAGCATGGGTATGCGATGGGTGCGGCTTGTAATGGAGAGGGTTTTGTGTGTATGTAATATATGTGTATGTATATGAATATATATGTATATGTTAAATTCGACTATTTTGTTTTTGTGTTTGTGTGATGCCGTCGATGACCGGGACCGGCCGGATTCTCAGGGATTGTGACTTGGATTTCTTAGAGTTAAGTTTAGTTTTCTGGTTGTGAGCTTGCTTGTTTGTGCAATTGCTGCTTATGGCTTTTCGGGGAACGCTCCATGGGTGGTGTGGCCAATTTTTCACTAATGTTTTTTCCGTGTGGTGCCTCTCGTCACGTTTGTGTGGTCCGGCTCACTTGTAGGAGTGCTAGAGTCAGGTTGGTGCGATAGTCTTCCTAGTTCTCGTTTGGACTGTCAACGTTGAACGAAGTCTCAATTGGCAATTTTGGCCTAAGTGTGGTTTGTGTCGGTAGGGCTCGCGAGATTGGTGATTGGCGAATTTTTGTTTGCTGACAAGGGAGGTTTGTTCCGAAAGGGGCGTTCTGGCGGCACCATTGATGGTGCACGCTACTTCTCTTTTCTTTTGTGGATCCTATTTAACGTATTTTTTAATATGTGTTTAAATGGTAGTTTTCGATTTTTTTTTTTTTTTTTTTTTTTTTTTTGATTTTTTGCTCTTATTTTCTGTCACTGTTATAATATTTGTTTGTTTAAGCAAGTGTTTTTGATTTGAACTATATTTTTTGTTGTAGAATTTTCCTTTTAGTGACAATTTTGTTTATTTTGTTTGGTATGTCGATTTCATTGGTGGTCTACTTTCCTTGATCTCGTTAACAACTATCTAGTTGTTGAAGGTACTGGGGAAGGTGGATCGCTACTGAAGTCGATATGCCGGGTAGAATGGGTGGAGTTGTCGCTGGAGGGAGGATTCAAAGGGGGTGTAGTTTCAGTCGAGAACATTTGTTTGAATAAATAAATAGTAATTTTTAAATCTAATTTGGGTTGTGGTGGAGTTTGTGTGACTTATGGTGTCTATCGATGGTGAGTATGAGATGAATTGCGGATGTATGTCGTGCTATTGTTGGTGATAACGCTCATTATTCCACTGTTACATTGTTTATTTATTTATAAATTAGTTTATTGTTATATTTTATTTTATATTTTGATATTTTTACACTTGTATGTTATATATTTACTTATTTTACATTTTTGCATTTTGTGCTTTATATTTTTGTGTTGTTGTGACTTTATATTTTTATTTTTACATTTTACATTATTTATATTTTTATATCAATTTACATGTTATATATGGTTTCTATATTAATAAAAGTACATTTAACGATGGTATAAATTAATAAATTTGTAATTTTCAGACGAGACTAATTAAATTTGTTACAGTCTGTGGCTTGTAGGAGGTTTGATATTGTATAATGATGTTATAATATTAAAAACTAAATTTTTATAAATTCAGATGAAAAACTAATTTAATTTATTACAACCTAGGGTAACTAGTTCATTGATATATATTGTTTTCAGGGTACCATTGCAGATTACAAATGAATGGTGGCAAACTAGAGTTGCTGATAAGAGATGGCAGAATGCAGAGCAGTACAACAAAAATGTGATTGTCTTACACTAACAGTAGTTTGAATATTGGATACCGAGAAATCGGACCAATTAAGTCATAACTAACATACTTTTCCTTTCCCTAACCCACAAAAATTTACTAACTATTGGCCGCCAAGGTGTCTGTAACCGGGTCGATCTCAATAATTTAACTAGTATCCTTCCATATCCTTCCAAGTATATGTAAAAACGGGTGTACTGTGGGCCCGGCGCTTTCCGGGATATCCTGCTTAATGCTTGGCAGTACATTCAAAATCAATCAAAAAATACACTGGGAGAAAAAACAGGGTAAACTTAACTTAAAATCTGTGTTACGAGAACCTAATTTTGAGGGTAATGTGCAACCAACGTAATGGTTATTTAATAGAACATAATATTCTACTTAATTGGACTAAATGCTAGGTCAGTTGAATAATAAAATTGTTAACTTAGCTCAAGGTTAAAACTAATAAAATAGTAAATGGTTTACAAATGAGTTTGTTGTTTTAACAGTAGCATAAGTTATTTTGTTACTAAATCGGTTGGGTTATATTAACTATTGCACTGTTTATTTTAAGCAGCTACCAGGTTTTCATAACATGAGTATTAGTAAGCCGGCGAAATAGTTTAACCAAGCGCATTGGTATGTTTGACCTAGCTTTTAAACTTGCTTTCATTATAATTAACATGCTTGGTTAATTTTAATATCTTAATTTTAAATAAAAAACGGTTGGATTAATGAAATTATTCAAATTATATTTTTGTATAATAATAGTGTTTAAACATTGTAGTATTTAAATAGTACTATTTTAAAATAATAAAGTTTACATTTCTTTTAAATAATTCAACAGTTTGCAGGTCGAAATTATTTTTTAAGTATAAACTAACAGATTATATTAATATTTATAAAAATAATATAAATAATTTATAAATAATTATAAATATTCATAGAAACTTTGAAATTCAAAATTATTGATAAAATTATGATGTACTTGGGTACCATATAACAAATATTTCGGAATATAATTAACAGATTACATGACGACTATAAAATAAATTTTGTTGAACATAAAATTGTTTACATTACTATTTTTCCATTATTTAAAGTTCAAGTTCAAAAATCATATTTATCTAATACAACAATCCAAAAAATACATTCTTTTTAAATATTTATCGTTTCAATTCATATTATTCAAATCCTTTATTAAGGTATCAACTGCTGGTATGTTAATATCATATTTCGTTTTAATTTCATATAAATAAAATTGTCCAGCAACTACTACATTTAGTAGTCTTAGCACGATAAATGATTTAAAGCAAAAATCCAGAGCTTCAAGGAAACTGCCAAATTTAAATTTAGTAGAATCAAGAATCGCAAAAATTCTCGATAATCTCCTTGATCTCCAATTGTGACTAATAGAGGTTGGAATTGTTTCTTTTCAGCGAGGCTCTGTTTGTATAAAACCTCCAGCTTGTTTGATAAATCATTGGTGCTTTCGGCTTTTGAAATAAAGCTTAATTGCGAATCAAGAATTGTTGACCTTTCATATTTTGTTTTAGATCCTTTATTTTTTCATGTCATTACTCCCGGAGGAAGAAGTGCGGGAAGTAAATAAATCATTTCAAGGTTAAATGTGTCTGTAAATAAAAGTAATTATGTTTATATTGAATGTTGTTTAATATACCATTATACCATGTTCACCTATACTAATTTGATGTTTCCGAGTAAGCAGACCCTTAAATAGTTTTATGTTACTTTTATCTTTTAAAGATGATTCATAAATATTTGGAATTATTGAAATGAAACTCTCCCACTTTAAACAAATTGATTGGCAATTTGGTAATAATACTTTAAAATCTGACGATACCTTAAAAATTAAAATAAGAACAAATTTAAATATATATATATATATATATATATATATATATATATATATATATATATATATATATATATATCGGGTTTTTTTAACTTAAACTTTTTTAAAACACTCGAGTTAAATAATAGTTGGAAAATGTAACATATACCAGTAAGAGCTTGTATTTGTAGAGGTACAACTGATTTAATTAGGTCTGCAGGGTTATGTTGTTTTTTTAAATTTATTTAGCTTCTTCCGCTGGTTACGGAATCTATCATAAAGTTTCCCTTTCGGAGGTTTATGTCCTTGACTAACAAAATAAGTTGTCTAAAAAAAACGTATTATTCATGTGCTATTAAGTAGTTTGACATTCAAATTTTTTACAATTGATTATCTTTTGATTCTTTCGGAAACAATTTAATTATTTCTTCCGATAATTTTCAACATTGGTCTACCCTAATAGTTAAACTATTTTGATTAATTTAATGATCAACTATGAGGTGTACTAGTGTAGTTCTGTGGGTATCGATTAGTTTACCAAATTCACGGTAAAATCCAATAATGGATTTACCTGATTCGTTTTTTAGTAAAATGTCTTCTAAAGGCTGAAATATAAAACAATATTACTACTTTTATACATATAATGCTTTATAAGTAAATCTTACCATTTCATTAAAATTTGTTAATTTAATCATAAAAAATTCATTCATTTCATTTAATTGAGGTGTTATCAAAGCAGTTTCGTTTAGTGTGCAAGCTGTTTTATAAAGCTCTTCATAAAAACCATTTTCACGTTGCCATTGAAATAAATGATGTTCAAATGGAATACGTTCTCCAATTTCATTTTTATTAAAGAAGTAGTTTAAATGTGTGTAACTAAAATACTTAAATGTTTCAACAGATGATTTTTTATCTATAAATAAACAGGAATTAATTAAAAAATGGTTTCAAATTGTAACTATATAACATTTATTACCTTTAAACCTTTGGTATAAATGAACCATGCCCCAAAAATTAAGCAGTTGGTATAGCTGCTCATCGAGCTCATTTCAGTTTTGTTGATGGTATTCGCTTGTAATTTCATTAGTTGATATTGATGGATGGATTATGCTATTATCCAATAATTCATATGATTCGTATGATCATTTGTACGTAGCCAACACAAATCGTTTACATAATGTAGTCATGTAAACATTTTTAGTATGGAATTGTAAATGTATGTGATTTGTATACGTCCTTATGCAATTTACTCTCAAACTGTTTACTTAACGTTAACATGTATTTTAAAGTTTACAGATCAAAAACATAGCCATTTTTTCAATATGGATGCCGTCCATATAAAACAAAATTTTTTAAACAAAATTAAAGTTTTAATATTTTCTCAACATTATTCGTTTTTATGATTTCTAATGTAATATTTTATAATTTCTAATGGCATATTTCATAGAATAATTTAAAGATAAAGTTAAACCTTGGGTGCGATTGTGTAAGCATTTCGAGTTGCGACTTTCGACATGTCATAACATGTCGAAATATGTCGATAATGTGGCCAGTTTTATTTAAAAAAAATTATTTTACACATTTCGACATGTCTGTCGCAACCTAAACAGTATTCGAGTAAAACAACAACAACTTTTCACAATTTCAAAACGTCAAAAAATAAATTTTTGAAAAATATCGGCCATGTTGTGGAAACTCGAAACTAGAAATGCTTTCATAATCGCGTCCCTTATTTTAGATCGGAACATCGATTCTGTACCAAAAAATGTAGATGTGAGTAAAATAACCGGAAGATAGAGTATTGGTAAATGTTTACGAATAGGTGCGCCTGCGAGTTTTATTATTCATCATATTTTATATTTCTCTCTCGATAAAACGTTTGTGATTTGTCAGTATTTTAATTTGAACAGTGATTAATATTTTGTGAACAGCGATTAATATAACTTTATAAGTGTAAACTATTTAGTGCAAAACGTTTAATTGTGATTTTCAATAGTATTATATTTTAAATAAAAGTGATAAAGTGATTATTATAACTTTAATAATTTAAATAAGTGTGAGCTCTTATTATTTAGTGTTCTAATTAATTCTAAGAAATATGCGTTTAATATTATTTCGATATGCAAACAATCATCTAGGTTAAATTTGTTAGATGCTGTAGCTGATTTACCTAAGCAGCAGCAAAATGCTAACAGCATTATCATCAGTGGATTGCCATTAAAGCATGGTGACATCAAAGGGGTAATTATTAATACAATTTCAAAAATTGGTGTTGAAATCCAAGGTGATGACATTATGTCTATTGAACCTATTCATAAGAATATTAAACCAAATAGCAATAAGTCAATTAAACCTTTTTTACTTGATTTTTTTAATGTAAAATTAATCTCAGCTGGGCTGAAACAAAATATATTAATAGAAATGCGTAAAAAGAAAACGCTTTACACTAGTGATCTTGATGTGTTCCTGCCAGAAAATCATCCAAAACAACGTATTTACGTTATGCACCATTTGACAGCTTTCCAATCTCAGTTATATCACGAAGCTAAAATTTTAAAAACAAATTTTCATTATAAATATTTATGGTGTAAACTGGGTCAAATATACCTACGTAAATCAGCTGATTCGATTGCTTATCGTATATGGTCACTTAATGACATTGTTCACCTCAAACGTATCCATTATCCAATCAATCAGAGTGTTGATGTACTTACTCCGGTTTGGACTGTGTTTTTCAATCATCATCTACAAGTAAATCATCATTATCTCAAGATAAATAAATTAATCAAATCATATTTATATTATACTTATATTATACTTATCTTTGAGTTCAATCTTTTGTATTTTTTTTTTGTTAATTATTTTTATTTTTGTTATTATAAATTTGACATTTCATATTTCGATGTTTTTTTTTTTTTTTTATAAGTTTGGTATTAAAACCTTACAAATGTAATTTTGTTTTTAACTCTAAATCTCACTACCTTTCTATATTTTATACATTTGATACATACAATGTTTACATTTCTACTGAAATGTATTTATTGAATTTTTTAAATTATGTAATAATTTTTTACTGTTTATTAATGTTTCCAAACAATTATTTTAATAATTTTTGCATTTTTGTTTATATTAGTTTTTTGCTATAGTTAATTCTATTACAAATAATATCACTAAGTTTAAATTTGTCCATCAAAACATTCGTAGTATGCGTGAGAACTTTGATAGGTTTTTGTCCAATTTACATGGCTTTAATGAATTTCCAGTAATTATATTTCTGTCTGAAGTTTGGATTTATGATTATGAACTTAGTTTTTATAATATTCCCCATTATTCTAGTTTTCGTTGTTGTAATGGGAATTACAGAGCGGGTGGTGTTTGTGTTTTTTATGATGAGAGTCTTGATTGTTCGTGTGAGTCTGTTTCATTAAACTCAGCTGATGTTATTAAGTTAACGTTAGCGGTTAACGGTATTTCTTATATTTTTGTTTGTGCATATCGGTTTCAGTTTGTTCCGATTTCAAATTTTGTTAACGAATTCTCGGTGTTCATTGAAAAAATTAAGAATAAAAATTTAATTATTTTGGGTGATTTAAATATTGATATTCTTAATTTTAATCCAATCAGTGATGAATATTTATTTTTAATGTCATCTAATGGCCTGCAATCGTTAATTAATTCTCCAACTAGGGTTACTAGAGTTTCGTCGACTTGCATTGACCATTGTTTTGTGCGGTACACACGTTCATGTAAAATCACTGCGTCGTTACATAATTTTATGATTTCTGATCATCATTTAATTTGTGGAGTTCTGGAAAATTGTGATATTGCAATTAAAAATGCTGTGATGAATAACTTTAAGAAATTAAATCATTTGGAATTATCTAATAAAATGGCTGTGTATAATTTTTATAGCTTGTTTTTTGAAACTGAGCCGTCATCTATTTTGACACAGTTTACTACTATGTTTAAATCGTTATCTGATCCATGTGTAGTAAGTTCTAAGAAAATTAATTCAAGTATTAAACTGAAACCTTGGATTTCATTTCCATTGATCAGCTTAATGGCTAGAAAAAAGAAAATTGCGCGTAAATGTAGGAAGCATCCAGCCAACACAAATTTATATAAATACTATAATAAGTTATGCAAAAAAATTGATGATATGGTAATTTCGGACAAACACACTTTTTACCAAAATAAATTTCAGCAATGTGGGAATGACAGCAAAAAAACTTGGCGTGTTGTAAATCAAATTTTAGGTGGTAGTACTGTAAACGACATTTTTAAAATTTCCACTTGCGATTCTGTAATTCTGACTGATTCCGAAACTATTTCCAATGATTTTGGACTATACTTTTCCAATATTGTATGCGATTTAAGGAAAGTGTATAATTTGTCATGTAATAGTGGAACATCATTTAACGATAATGATAGAATTATTTCGGAAAATTTTTTTATAAACCCAGTGGATGCTAGTGAAATTCTTGGCATAATTAATAATCTGAAACCTAGTAACAGTATTGACATACTTGGCATGAGTTCTAATGTCTTGAAACTTAATAAAGAAGTTTTAGTTCCGATATTTGTACATTTTATAAATCAAAGTTTTTTTTATGGTGTAGTTCCGGAAGTGTTAAAAACTGCTGTTGTAATACCGTTATTTAAGAAAGGTGACAAATTGCTAAAGGATAATTATCGGCCAATTTCTTTACAACCGACAATATTAAAAATAATGGAAAAAGCTCTTAAATTGCGAATTGATTCGTTTCTGTCTAAACATAATTTTCTTAGTAATTTCCAGTATGGGTTTAGATCAGGAAAAAATACCGAACTCGCACTTATTGAATTTTTAAATAGATTACATGTTAATATAAATGGTAAAAAATTTGTTGGGTCGGTTTTCATTGATATAAAACGGGCCTTTGATATGGTGGATCACAATTTACTATTAGATAAACTTAATTTCTGCGGTTTTAGGGGTATACCACACAAATGGTTTAAATCATATCTTAGCGATAGATTATATAAGGTGAAAATTGCAAACTGTTTTAGTTTGCCTTTTAAAGCTAAATTCGGTGTTCCCCAAGGGTCCGTGCTTGGACCACTGTTATTTTTAATTTATATTAATTCTATATTTAGATTAGGTTTGAAAGGTAAAATTATTGCTTTTGCTGATGATATGGCACTTACTTATTCTGGTTCTAGTCATTCTGAAATTTCTAATGACATAAATGGTGATATGAAGCTTTTGCGATCATGGTTTGACCATCATTCCCTTATTTTAAGTGAAAAAACTAAAATCATGTTTTTTAGATTAGTTGGTGATCCATATTTGAGTTATGTACCTGAAATTGTTTTCCATGCTCAAAATTGTAATTTAGTAAACTGTAGTCATATTTGCATTAAAATTGACCACGTTTATCAGTTTAAGTATCTTGGGTTGCATTTGGACACTAATTTAAAATGGAAACCGCATTATCAAAAGTTAAAAGAGCAAATAAATAGTTCATTGCGGGCCATGTATTTATTGCGATCATTTTGTCCGCTTTCAGTTTTACGTAATTTTTATCATGCATGTGTTGAATCCAGGCTTGTTTATGGTTTACCATGTTGGGGTGGTGTTTACATGTATACTTTTCAGCCATTAAATATTTTGCAAAAATACATTGTTCGTGTGATGTACTTTAAGAAACGTACTGACCATTCTTGGCCAATATTTGTGAGTGCTAAAATTTTACCTTTACAACACCTTTATGTTTATAAAGTTTTAAAGTTGTTTTTTTCCAGAAGTGGGCACCGTCTTCTGAAAGTTAGTTCAATTTACGATGTTCGTAGTAATCATAGAAACTTTTTTAAAGTTCCTCACTTTAATACTGAGGCTTTTCGTATGTATTTTCTTGTTTCAGCTCCCTCATTCTTTAACCGGTTACCTCAATCATTGCGTGCTCATTTAAATCACAAACAACTCATAAAGTTTATTAAAGATTGGCTATTTAATACTAGTGATATCAATTTTTTGTTTGGAAATTAGTTAATATTATTATTTTTAATTATTGTTTGGAAAGTTATTTATTAGGAAAAAACTTATAAAGAAAAAAAAAGGAAAAATTAAAAAAATTGTTGAATTAATTTTTAATTTTTTGATTTTTATTTTTTTTTTTTATATTTAACTTTTATTGTTATATTTTATTTATAAATTATTCTATTGTTATTATTATTTTTATTATATTTTATATTGTATACGGTTATTCGCTACTGCCTGTTGGCACAGAATAACCTATCTTCATAACCAATTTTTTTTTTTGTTGTTATTTTATAAAAGTCTGTATATTATTATTATTGGTTACGAGAATAAAAAAATAAAAAAATAAAATAAATATAAAACAAACACAACATTTAATATGAAACGCACGTTTCATTTTCTTCAGAGCAGAACTACTTGTCTAAGCACTCGAAATTCTGTAATAAAACTTTCATTATTTGATTTAATATCATTATTACGATATAACAAGATAAATTGTATATCTAATTAATATACATTTACAAATAAATATATGACGGTAAATATCAACAAATTGTAATCTAAAACTTTATTTTGTAAATTCCCTATACGAATATGACATTACTCGTATTGCTTATTCCTTGGTGTTAATAGGCATTATAAATCTAATAAATATTAAATATACATTAAAAATAAATATTAAATAAATTAGAACACAAATAATAAGAGCTCACACTTATTTAAGTTAATGAAGTTATATTAATCACTTTGTCACTTTTATTTAAAATAAAATACTATTAAAAATCACACTTAAACGTTTTAAACTAAATAGTTTACACTTATAAAGTTATATTGATCGCTGTTCACAAAATATTAATCACTGTTCAAATTAAAATACTTTTGAAAATCACACGACAGATCACAAACGTTTTAAAATTAAATACAATACAATATGGCGATGATCAACTCATCATCAAAATATCAAGTGATAAATATAAAATATGACGAATCGCAAGAGTATACAAAAATAATGAACCGATTCAATCATTTTTGAATCGCATCCTCAATGTTAAGGTGCTTACCTCTGAAAAACAAAAGTGGTGAGTTGTCGTATATTATACCACATATATTTTAATAATGAGTCTGACTGTCACCTCCACGTAGAGGAAAATTATAAATTAAATATTTAATTGAATAATATCTTCGCGGTACGCCCTGGACAGCTATTGCCGCCAAACGTTTAGGATAGCTATGGAAACATGGTGAACTTCTAGCGTAGTAAGCACCTAGTTGACGAACGACAGCAGCATAATAAAATCTAGGCAGGAAGCATCTGTCTTACAATGAGCGGCTTCTCGGTCTGCGTCTGCACCGAATCGGTCGACAGTATTTAAAGTCTGGCCGTAGACTAAAAAGGCTATGGGAAAGACAACCTTAAAATAAACCAGCAATGAATAAAACACCAGGAAATAATACCCCAGGTGGCAGACCTGCACTGCAGGAAAATCCACCCTCTACGGAGGTTGACCCCATGGATTCTGGGGAGGGTCAATCATTGAAAAACAAGCATGACGCCATTGGCTCAGACAATTTCATGAGCGGAAGTACTAGTGATAACCCAAGCTAATGATGAGATCTCCTATAAGGCCACGAAGTATCTCTGTGGAAAATTTAGCAAAAAGTAATGATCCTCGGCAGATGAGTTACAGTAGTTCTCAACAAATATCTGGGAGTGATTCAAATGTCAAAATAATCAAAACATTACAAGCTGAATTAAAGGAAGCATGAAATGAAATCCAAAAATTAAAACTGATGATAGAACAGTCAGCCACAAAAAAATAATTGTACCATACCTGATTCGAGCGAAGAAGAAGACATAGTAGCACAAGAAACAGCATGGCTACTACCAAAATCCAAAAGAAGGAAGCGTTCGTCAGAAAAAGGTAATCAAGCAGGATCAAACAAAACGGATAACCATCTAAATCCAAAAACAAAATCTCTGCCTGAAAAAAATAACACACCAGGAAAGCATACAACTTTTCAAAAAACTAAAGAACCTAATAAAAGCAAACAAAATCCTCCCCCCGTAATACTTAGCAATGTGACAAACTATTCAGTCATTAACAAGTCGTTACAGGAAAACAGCATCAATTTTCAAGCTAGAATGATCAACAACAATCAACTGAAAATAAATGTAGACACCGAGATAGATTATAGAAATCTAACAGAATATTTAAACGGTTCGCAGCAACAGTGTCATTCATATGAAAATAAGCAGACGCGACCAATAAGGGTTATGGTTAGAAATGTACACCAATCATGCAACCCAGAAGACATTAAAGGGGTTTTAAAATCCTTAATGTCGTTAATAAAATTAAAAAATCTAAGAAAGGGGATGAAGAAATAAGAAGTCCTCTTCCATTATTCATGCTAACCTTCGATAACAAAGATATAAGAAAAATTTACGAAATAAAACATATGTGCCATATGGGAGTAAAGATCGAGGCGGTTAGAAGTAATCATATAATTCCGCAATGTAAACGTTGTCAGCGATATGGCCACACTCAAAAGTTCTGCCAACACGAACCTAGATGTGTTAAATGTACTGAGAAACATTTAACTAGTGCTTGTGAGAAACCCAGGACCACCGCGGCAAAGTGTTCAAACTGTGCACAGGCCCACCCTGCAAGCTACCGAGGATGTCTGGTAGCGAAAGAACTCCAAAAAAGAAGAAATAATCGAAATAAACCAATGAGTTTACAAAAGAGTCAACCAACAGAATCCTTTAGTCATCATGTCAGAGGTGGTATATCTTATGCACAGGTGGCTGTGACAGGAAAGGTCAGCTTAGGACCAGTGTGTCCTACACATTCGAATAGTCTGATGGGAATGATGCAGAATGTTTCGAATGGCATAATCAACCTTTCTGAAAGGCTACAAAGATTGGAGCAGGGCAATTTTGCCTTATTATTCAAATTATTTCTCCCAAAATGATGTACCAAAAAAAATTAAGAATTGCTACATGGAATACTAACGGTATTAAAAATAAAAAACATGAACTTGAAGTCTTTTTAAAAATGCAAAATATCGATGTGTGTCTGATATCTGAGACCCACACAACAAGACAATCTTACTTAAAAATTTAGGGTTACCAACTTTACGAAAGAATTCATCCGGATAACCAAGCAAGAGGTGGAACGGCTGTTATAATAAAAAACGATATTAAACACCATGAATACCAGCATTATCAATCATCTGAAACCGAGCTTACCGTAGTAGAAATTACATCTAACAAGCAACGCCTTCAGATAGGAGCGGTATATTTTCACCTAGATACAACCTGAAGAAATCAAACTACGTGAATATCCTACAACATTTCATTTGTAGATTTATATTAGAAGGTGATTTTAATGCCAAACATGTTGACTTTGGATCTAGGCTTACAACAACCAAAAGTAACGAACTAAAAAATGCAATAAATGAAATGGGATGTAACATACATTCCACTGGCAAGCAGACATATTGGCATACGGACGCAGTTAAAACTCCTGATCTACTGGATTTCTTTATATCAAAACAAGTTTCATCAAATTTTATTGAAGTAGAGGATAATTCAGATATGGTCTCTGATCATTCTGCAGTGATACTTACCATAAGCGGCAAGATAATTAGGAAGAAGACAAGACCAACTCTTGTCAATAAAACAACTGACTGGGTTAGCTTCAGATCTGAATTAGAAAGCAATATTAACCTACAAACACGATTAAAAACGGTAACGGAGCTAGAGGGAGAGGTTGCAAACTTCACAAATATCATTCAATTAGCCGCGTGGAATAACACTAAAAAAACAGCATTCAAAACTACTGGTAAAAGCTACCCAAGAGAAATTAGGAACCTGGTCTTAGAAAAAAAGGAAAGTTAGGAAAAAATGGCAACAAACGAGGAGTCCATCTGACAAGACGATCTTAAATAACTAATCACAGCAGCTTAAGTAAGAAATTCAGAAGTTAAATGAAAAATCGTTTTCTTCGTTCCTTGGAAAGTTGACGGCTGATGAAAATACAGACTACTCATTATGGAACGCAACCAAAAAAATGAAAACCACAATCATGCAGATCCTTCCTATTAAGCGAAGTGATGGCTCGTGGGCCAGGGATAACAAATCAAAAGCTGAAGTGTTTGCTGATCACCTGGCTGGTATTTTCCAACCGAATGAGACCGAATCGGATATTATAATGGAAAATGGAAGCAACGACTATAGGGACAGAATCCCTCTAATAACCCAGAAAGAAGTTAATAGGGAAATAAAATTCAATCTGAAGACCGGAAAGGCTTCTCTTGGATATGATCTTTTAATAGGAGAAGTTCTAAAGCAACTACCAAAGAAAGCTATTATCCAACTAACCCATTTGTTTAATGCTGTTATTAGATTACGGCATGTTCCTTCCGCCTGGAAACTTGCAGAAGTTATAATGCTATCGAAACCAGGTAAACCGCCAAATAAAACTCAATCATATTGTCCGATATCCTTGCTTCCTATCATCTCAAAGCCAATGGAGAGACTTCTTCAGATGTAAACATTCAATAATTGACCAGGACGTCGATTCTGTACCAAATTTTTCGCATTATGCGAGTAAAAAACGTGAGTTTTCGTATACGTATATAGAGTATAATATACATATATATGATAGTATTAAAAAAATGTTTGTCATAGTATACGACAACTCGCACTTTTTTTTTCAGAGGTAAACACCTAAAAATTGATGAAGCGGTTCAAAAATGATTGATTCGGTTCATTTATTTTTGTACACTCTTGCAATTCGTCATATTTTATTTTTCTCACTTGCTTTTTTGATGATGAGTTTGTCGCCATATTGTTGAATTTGAATTAAACGTTTGTGATTTTAAAATAATTTATATAATAAACTAAAGTGTTGTGATTAATAAAACTTTATTAATAAAAATTTAAAATTGGTACCAAAACTATTTAGTGTTTTAAATATAGTTTAAGTGTTTTTTTTTTAAATTTATTTTTATATATAAAATTGTCCTAAACTTTTAGTTTTTTAAATTTAGTTTAAGTGTTATTTTTAAAAATAATAATAGAGTAAAAGTGTGATATAGAGTGAATAGTTTATTTAGTGTTTTAATTTACTTTTGAAAAAATTAACGTTTTTATTTGATTGAAAATGGTTTGTTTAAAAAATAAATTTTAGATTACATTTTCTTGTTATTTACCGTGACATTTTGGTTTGCATGTTTGTACTAATTAGATATACAATTTATCTAGTTATAGCGTACAAATGATATTACATCAAAAAATTAAAGTTTTAATACAGATTTTTAAGTTCTTATACAAGTAGTTATGTTCTGAATAAAATTAAACGTGCATTTCATATTATTTTGAATGAAACAAACACAACTTTTAATATGAAACGCACGTTTAATTTTCTTCAGAGCAAAACTACTTGTATAAGAACTTAAAAATCTGTATTAAAACTTTTATTAATTGATGTTATATCATTTTTACGCTATAATTAGATAAATTGTCTAATCATCTTGTGGCAATGGTTGTTACTATGTACATACTTTGATCGGAAAACATGATCTTTAGACATTGAACCAACAAAAAAAACTATTAAACATTTTTAAATTTAAAATCTTTTATTTTTAAATAAACCGTTCAATTTTCTATAGTCTTATATTCCTATAATTTTAATTACAGATACGGATAACTATAGACCAGAAGAGGCTGCTTATTTATTTTGTGAAAGAAAATTTCCAAATTTTATTTGGTTTTGGGGCAGTAAATGGCAACCAACGGAAGTGTCAGCTGTGGAGGGAAATTTCTATAGAATTGAACGCGCTTTTCCCAACAAACCAACGCAGATCAGTAGATCAATGGAAAAAGGTAAGGATAAATGTTAATGATGATTATTTATATATTTCAATAATTATTAATATTTCAGGTATGGCGAGATTTAAAAACCGCGGCAAAAAAAAAACTGACCAGGCAACGGGTTCAGCGTAATATGACGGGAGGCGGTGAATTGGATGATCGCCATGAGCTAACTGCCGAAGAACGCCAAATTTTAGAAATATATGGCATCGAAGTTCTGGATGGTGATGCTAATATAGATGAAGAAGAATTTGTAAGTACCAATTATATTACATAATATATATATATATATATATATATATATATATATATATATATATATACATATATATATATATATATATATATATATATATATATATATATATATATATATATATATATATATATATATATATATATATTATATTTTTTTATATATATTATATATTTTGTTTTTATTTTTAGGAATCAGACAATCCAAATGAAATTAGACCACCCTCACCAGATAATCTACAACAATCTCACCCCCCAATCTCACCACCAGCAAATTCATCATTACTACAAATTCTACAACCATTACAAGTGCTGTTTTCTCCGTTGCTATCACCACAATCATCATTTCTTAATTCATCAACTTTATCAGTAGCCTCTGATACAGGAACAACTCAATCATTGGCTACCCAAACATTACAGCCATTAGCTGAAGACTCCTCAACTAGAACACCAGTGGCTCCATCACAATCATTGGCCACAGAAATATTGCATCCATTGGCTGATGAGTCTTCAACAAGAGCACCAGTGGCTACACCACAATCAGAAGCTCGAAAATCTTCACTGCCACAAGCAGCAATATCTCGGCGGCGAACCGAACATGTGCATCGTTCTAGGCGTCAGAGGGAAAGAGTGTCTCAAATTTTACCACCTCGAACACAGCGTTATAGTACCAACGACCCGAGAAGTGTAAGTGCAATATAAGTTTTGTACGGTAATAGTTTTAACTTTTATTTGTTTATACAGGATGGCATGGCAATCACGTCAGTAGTCCGGACACTCGAATTACAACAAGAAGCTGTAGATTTATTGAAGCGAGGCGTAAATTTACTAGAAGATATTAAGACTATTTTAACAAACAGACCACTATAAAAAATAAAAACACTTAGGTCCAAATCGACAAATGCAAATTAATTAACAATTACGACATAGTGTCTGTTTTTGGTATTTTTTAAACCAAATTAAAAATGCAGTTTTAATGTGGTTTAAAAATTCTAAAAATAGGCACTATAGTCATAGTTGTAAATAAATTTGCGTTTGTCGATTTCGACCTCAATATTGATATGCCATTTATTAGAATTTTATTTTTTTACTGATTGTGATAATAATTAAATAAACTTAATTAAATTAACTTTGAATATTTTACAAAATATTTCAATTAATAGAATTCTATATTAACTAATTGTGATATTTAAATAAACATTGAATATTTTAAAAAAAGATTATTTTTTCCACTACACTGTTCTAAAGCATCTTCTACTTGCTGACTGCAATGGCGTTGTTCACTTCTATGATGGTCACTGAATGGGTTTCCTGTAGAAAAAAATAATAGTTATGTATTTTAAGATATACAATTGATATTTTTACTTACATTTGTTTAGTTAATAAAATTCCTTTCCTCTATGTAGTTGGCCAAAAATTCTCGATTTTGAACCCCAGAAGTTCCTACCTCCTCTGCAAAAGACATTGGACTTCATCCGGTTCATCGTCAGTTATATCTATGGGGTAGTTATTTTTAATTAATAAATTGTGCAATACCACACAGGAATAAATTATATTCGACGCCCTCTTGTGAGTGTAATGTAGATGACCGGAAGATCTTTTGAGACACCGGAACCTGGATTTTAATAATCTGAAACATCGTTCGATGCCACTGCGTATTTTGCAATGTATCTTATTAAATTTTTGCTGTGCATCGGTAGATGCATTTCGAAATGGAACCATTATGTACGGTTTGAGTGCGTATCCACTATCACCTGTAGAAGATACGAATAATGTATTGATAATAAAGCTTTAGTAATTTATATTAAAGATTTTATTTGAAACTAATGCTAAGTTTAAACTTATTTGGGTAGACTTACTTATTATAGTCAATTGAGAATATAATAAGAAAGTCTAAACAAATAAGTTTAAGATTAGTGTTCGTTTCGAATGGACCCATAAAGTATTTAAATTAATGGTATTACCAAGTAACCAAGTATGGTTGTCCCTTGAATTCAGCCGCTGCATTGCAGTTAAAGCCTTACTGCCATCCCAAATATGTGAATCGTGAGTTGAACCACAGTATCGCGCATTAACTGTCATGATCTCCATTTTTGAATCACATACCTGTAAATAGAAGTTATTATTAGTATCTTAAAATAAATAATATTTTTTTAGATATCATTACCGCTTGGGTGTTGATAGAATGGAAATATTTCCGATTCACGTATGCGTACTCGACCTTTTTATCTAAATTTGCGATTGCAATATGCGTGCAATCAATTAGACCCACTATTCCTGGTACACCAAATTTATCAAAAAATTCTTTTTTTTTTTGGTTGACTACGGCAAGTGTTTTGGGAAATTTCACATATGTTTTTATCAGTTTTGTCCCAATCGTTTCACTGACCAGCATTATGCTTCTCGATATTGAGCTTTGGCTCATAATCGCAAAAGCCTCTAACCCCACTCGTCGCTGGTGACTACCACTTGCAAAAAAGTTTAGTGTTGCTAAAACTTGCAGAAACAGTGGTATTTTATTTGGGTTCTCATTGTCACTGTCTTCTATAAAAGGTTTAATTTCTTCAATTAATTGTATGGCCAAACTTTTTGGAATACGATAATTGTCAATAAAACTGAAAATTAATTAAAAATGTTCTGTCAATACACATACTACAAGTAAACACTAATAATAATTTAAATATGAGTCAACACTAATTAATGTTTAACTTACCATCGATCGGAAATGTTAAACGGATCCATAGTGTCCCTTAAATACTCGTTGTATCTTCGAGTTTTGACCTTACGATCATAATATAAAAACGGAATAATTGAATTCATTCTAATGTGATATAGAAATATATCACAATTTTTATTTTAATCTTAAATACTAAACTTAAAACTTATGTATTAAAATGTATAGGGTATTTATTCACAAAACTTAAAATATTTAAAAAACTAAATGTTAAACTAAAACTTTTAAAATACTAAACTTAAAACTTATATAATAAAATGTATTTATGCACGTAAATGTTTTTTATATAACAAATATTATGTTTAAATATTATATTTTATATTTAACATATTATATTTTATATTTAAAATCACAAAACTTTTAACAAAAATATTTAAAAACGCAAAATTAAAGATCACAAAAATTGAAAAACGTAAACACAAGAGTAAAATGGCGCATACAAATTACAAATGTCATTATAAAAAAAAAAATATCTAAATAAAAATGCGCAGGCGCACCTATACATAAACACTAACAAATACTATATAGTTCCGGTTATTTTACTCGCACTCACGTTTTTTGGTACAGAATCGATGTCCTGGTTCACAGAATTACAGACATTATAGAAAAGGCGTTAGAAGATAAACAAATTTGTTCTACCTTATGTCTGGACGTGGCAGCAGCTTTCGATAAGGTATGGCATGAGGGATTAATACATAAACTGAAATTTATGCTTCCAGGACCATATGTTGACCTTCTGGAGTCGTACTTATCTGAAAGACTTTTCAGAGTAAGACAAGAAGATGAGTTTTCTGAACTGAGAGAGGTAAGAGCAGAAGTCTCACAAGGCAGTGTTCTGGGTCCACTCCTATATCTACTTTATACAAGTGATATACCACAGTCCGATCATGTAAGCATAGCAACATTTGTTGACGACACCACTATACTAGCAACAGCGAAAACTGTCAAAGAGGCGGCGAATAAACTTCAATATGCAAGTGAAGAAATTCACCAGTGGATCAAGCGATGGAAAATCAAACTTAATGAATTAAAATCTGAGCATGTCAACTTTACGAACAAACTATTGGTTAATCCGCATAAACGATTTCATGGTGCCATACGAGAACTCCGCCAAATACTTGAGTATGACACTGGATGTTAAGCTCAAATGGAAAGAGCATGTGAAGAAGAAAAAAAAGAAGCTTGATCTTAATTATAGACAATTATACTGGTTAATTGGACGACGGTCAAAATTAAGTACAGACAACAAAATATTGATTTACAATCAAATCCTAAAACCGGTCTGGCTATATGGTATTCAGCTTTGGGGCTGTACTAAAAATGCTAACATCAAACCTATACAAAACTTCCAGAATAAGGTACTTCGGAGTATAGTCAATGCACCCTGGTACATTCGTAATAAGGATTTGCCTCGAGATTTGGGGATACCGGATGTAAAACATGAAATAAAATGATTTGCAACGAAGCATGAATCGAGACTATTGCAACATGTTAATGCGAAAGCCTCTCGGCTACTGGAAAATGAACACTTAGTTAGAAGACTAAAGCGAACCAAACCCTTCGAGCTCGTCAGTTTGTGAGCAGCTACCTATTAACGAACAGGCATTGGAGCATTGCTGGATCAACTGTGCCTCATTATAGTTTAGTTTTTAAGAATAGTTTTTCAGATGTAAATTGATGGTTAGTCTGAAAAGACTAGTTTCAATAAATAATAAAAAAATATATATATATATATTTTAATACTATATATATGTATAATATACACCATATACGCATATGAAAACTCACGTTTTTTATTCACGATTTGCAAGAATTTTGGTACACAATCGACGTTCGGTAGTATTCCACTAATTTAAACTAATTTAAAATGTAAAAAAAAATTAATTAATTAAAAATTTAATAAAATTCATAATTTTTATGGCGCATTGCTCTTAACAAGCTATTTCAGAATTTTACCAGAAAAAATGGCATTCGTTTGTAATTTTCAACTATTTAGCTAGCTAAATTAATTAAATTCAATACTGTAAATTTCATAAAATATTACATAGGTATAAAATAAAATGGTTTGTTGTCATTATTTTACAAACATATTATCATTATTCTTTAATTCAATACATATAAATTTATTTCCATTTTTCATATTCATATTTATATTGTTTACTGATTCATATTTATATTGTTTACTGTAACTTTACAAAATACATACACATATCGATAATACACATTTACAATAAATTCGTATCGGTAAATGATCTGTAAAAACAAATAATTTACCCAAAATGTATACTTAATATTTACAGATAGTTTACAGAATGTTTCCCACGGTAATTTTACGGATTCAAGGTATATTTTCAGTAAACGTTTTGTAAATTAAAATTGTTTGTTGGGATACGTTTTGTGATTTGGCTGCGTAATACCTTGTAATAATCATGACAATTTGCTTTCAATCCAATAATTACATTAGCTGGTACTATCTCTCTTTAACCAATAACTCCGCTTTTGCACCTATATAAGTAAGATTATATTCCAGAAAACAATCAATATTAGACAAATTGATTGAATTAAAAAAATGTCCATTAATAAAATCTGCCTAATTAAATTTGTCAAAATAGTTTTATAATAAGATTTTATAGTAGGCATCCAAAAGTTGGATGCGAGGTTTTTCTGATTGGTATTCATCGTTTTTTGATTGTCATTTTAAGTATATGCATATATGAAAGAAAATAAAAATATATTTTGGTTAAGGCTCAACGAAAAATTATGTTCGAGAAGGAACATAATTATTTTTAATTCCACTGATTTAGCCCGCTTAGTATTTTAAAAAAAACGCGTCTTTTTTAAAAACTTCCGGTTGACGTCGTTATAATAATTTAACTTGCAGAACATCCACTTCGTTTAAATTAACGGTTTTATCTCGACCCACGCAAATTTTTCAATTCAGATCTTTCGAAAATTTTCGTTGACGGTTTATCAATTTCTTACTCTTCTCAACCTGGATGTTATCGATTTCGTGTTATCCTCATCAGATGATTCCACATAATTTCTATCATTTCTGGATTTTTTATTAGGAGGTGATTTCACGGTGGTGGACGAAGTTTTTGAAGATGCTTCCGTCGACGTACTGGGAATATTAATACGTCAAATTGTCACATATGGGATAATCATTTAAGAGTATTAAATGTTTTAATCATGTATGGAATCGTTATACGTTTACTATTTATTAATACTTACGTAAATAATTAAACATGTGCTACCACAATCCTTGTGGAAGATATCAAAATGGTAAACTATTGTTTCTTAGACATCACGCAGCTCTATGAAATATTTATCAATTTCCGCATATACGAACCTACAATGCCATCATTCCTTTGCTTGGCAATGTCGTCAGTCGTGATTTATTGAGTTTAAAATAGTCTTGTAAGGATGCAGTACAATTTATCTTATTTAATACGAACCGTACGGATTACTAATAATTATGAATAATGACATAAAATTCAGTTTTATAATATTTTCATACTGTGGCAAGCATTTCTGTTTTGTAAAAATATTATAAAACGTAGTATCACCATACACATAGAAATTTGCTTTGTTGAACAATGAACATGCATATTATATACAAGGGTTTTATTAAAAATATCGGACCTCGTCTATAAAACTTTTTGAGAAAAAAGTTATATTTACAGGGAATTGTTTTCTCTTTGGCCTTCTTCAGTAACGACTTGTCATAAAAAACCATCGCAATCCCATATTGACAAAAGTTTTATGTTATCTTAATAATGATCAAATGTTAGTAACGTTTGATTAAAATCGATCATTACAATCCCCAAAAAAGGCTATTTAAAGAAATACAAGAACTGATGAGTGATCTTTATTCTCAACACAACAATAAAAGTACTTACAATAATAATTATTGACCGACTTTAACCTAAAATCAATGCAAAATTAAGAAACAAACAAGCTATTTTAAGACCAGAAAGCAATTGCACTGATGTCCAAATTATCATTGAACTTGAAATCACTGAAATATTTATATCGAGCCGGATTATGTCAAAAGTAATGATTAATTTCTCATCATTACCAAACAATTATCAGTAGTGAATTTCCCTAAATACAGGTATTTCCAAATTAACTCGATGTTTTTCTAAAAAATATGCAAAATAATTGCAGAGTTTGCAAGTGGCATAAAGCCTTAAAATCAATCCTGACATTTTCCATCAAATAGTCTAACAATAACTGCTAAATTTTTAGATGATCAGTGCTCTTGTCTATAATTAACGAATAAAAATGACAGTAGTTATAATTTTAATAATATTTTCTAGATTGGTCGGCCCAGTTATGTTTTTGATTATAGTTTGACCTTTAAAGCGATTAATAAATATTTTTTTAGTAGTTTTGTAGTTTGGAACAAATGATTTTAATAATAAATTTAAATGGTCCAATGACCATTGCGGCGTATTCGTGTCTATTTTGTACAATATTAGAGTCCGTGTAGTTTGTTACTTTTACAGAACTTATGCTCTTGCATTTTTATGGGTTTCAGTTATGTTATTCGTTTCTAGGTGAGTCTTACCACCAACAACCGAAATATTGTAAGTAAATTGATTGTACTACTAAATTTGTTAAACACTAATCAAATTAAAAAATATTTTATTTATATTCTCTACAGTTTTGTATAACAAAATTTTTCCTGAATTTTACTTGATGTGCCTTTAACTAAAAACTTACAAGTTTTGTTGATCAGGCCCTGCTTCAATATGACCAACCTCATCATGGCCATGTCTGTCGACCGTCGATTTTGGACCTCAGTAATCAGTATATACTCAAATCAAAATTTATTAGCATGTATTTATACCGGAAAAATAAACTTACAAGTTTTATTGATGGTTCCCTTCTTGAATATGGTCAACCTCATGGTCATGCCTATTGTCCATTGAATTACTATCGCTGTAAATAATAAATAATTTTATTTTATTCTAATAATAATTAAATAAATGTTTAATAATCTCACTTGCCTTTTTGAAAAGTCACTCTTTTTCTGATTTAATATCACTCATCTAAGTCATCTTCAATAAAGAAATAAAATATATTTTACATAGATGTTAATCGGTATAAAAATTAATATAACTAATGTTTTACTTAATAAAATAATTCTAACCGATCCATTTTCACGATCACTTTATTCCATATAACGTTACTTCCGAGTAGACTGAATTAAAACTAATCGAACAAATCAATGAAACAAAAGATCATATATTTCAGTTATTTTCGAAAATCAAATTAGCTTCTTCATTTGTATTGCCCATGTAAAATTTAAATAAAGGAGCCACTTTGACTAAATTTTCGAATGAAATAATAACTGTGTTGCAATGGGACAAATTCACTACTCACAAGTACTTGCAAGTGGAGGACATATGGAACACAAAGAAATATGCTAGAAGTTAAACATAACCTATAATTTAGCGTACATATTTTTTCAACGTATATTTTAATTTTTTATTTTATTTTATTATTATTTTATTTTATTACAATATTACTAATACATAGTATTACCATAGACAATTTAAATAAAGTATTAATTCATTTATTAAAGTATTAATTTTTTAAAGAATGTACGGCCAAGCATTAAGCAGGTTATCCCGGAATACACCGGGCCCACCATACACCCGTTTTTACCTATACTTGGAAGAATAAGAAAGGATTTTAGTTAAATTTTTTTTAGATTGACCCGGTTACCGACATCTTGGCGGCTAATAGTTAGTAATTTTTTTTTGTGAAGTAGGAAAAGGAAACGTATGTCTGTAATGACAGGATTGGTTCGGTTTACCGGTGACCAATACTCGATCTACTGTTAGCCACAGACAATCACAATTATAATGAACTGCTCGGCATTCCGTCATCTCTTATCAGCAACTCCAGTGTACCACCATTCAAGTGCAATTTGCAAAGGTTTCCTGAAAACAAAATATATTAATGAACTAATTTCTATAAGTCAAGATCTGTTATAAACAGCATTAGTTTTCGCCTGCAATTTATGAATTAATTATTCCATCTTCCATCTCCAAGTATATTAATTATACTGTTGTTAATTCTAATATATAATATAATAACATAATAATATTATAATATAAAATTATAATTTCTGCCAGCTATAGGCTGTAATAAAACGGATTAGTTTTCCCCAGAAATTTACACATTAATTCATTCCGTTGTTGCTAAAATTTTAAGTGTTAATTTTAGTACAGTAATACAATACTATAGGAGTACAATAAAACCATAATATAGAATAGACGTATAAAGATATAAAAATATAACATAAAATTATCGAAATATAAATACATATATAGAAATATAAATATAGTAATATTATTAAAAATATAAAATATAAAAACATAATAATAAATTAATTTATAAATAATAATATTATATAATAATAGTATCATGAGTACTATGAACACTTTTTAATTCAACATAAATCAACCGAATCTCGAAATTATTTTAAATACAATTTTATTAAAACAAACATTTTAATTCGATCGAATTAACCGTTTTGTACCAAATACACAACTACAAGTATGAAAATCCTATTTATATTGACACAAAAACACCGAAATTACTTTAAATACAATTTTAAGAAAACAATTAAATATCATTTATTAAATTATTAAGTTTTCTTAATAAAAATAAATATTAAATTTTTTAAATGTTTAACTTAAAATAAACAAAGATTATTTAAATCATTGTTTTTGTAAATTAATAAAAGATTAAATAAATTAAATTAATCAAAATAATTAATTAAAAGTAGATTAATTGTTCTGCTTATTAACATTTAAATTTAAAGTTTATAAAAGATGAACCAAACACATATAAATCAACGGTATAAATCAAAATTTGTTTTTTTGTTATTGAAAAAAAATCCTATTCGAGCTTAGCAGTGCACAATCTGAATTGAAACATAATATAAATAACATTTATATACAACTAGCTACAAAAGATTATTAAATGTCGGAATATTTTATCTAAAAACAAAATTTAATTGATTGATTGATTAGAGTGTACAGCCAATTTTTTGTGGGGAGGGAAAGGAAAGGTCTTTCAATAATGACAGAATTGGTCCGGTTTGCCGGTGGTAGCCAATATTCAAACTACTATTAGCACAAGACAATCACATTTATAATAAAGTGGTCTGCATTCTGCAATCACATCAGCAACTCCAATCTGCAACCATTTTTCTGTAATCTGCAATGTTTCTCTGAAAAAATCTATTAATTGGGCTAATTCCTCCAAGCCGTGCGCTGTAACAAATTTAATTAATTTTCATCTAAAATTATATATTAATTAGTTCATAATATATTAATATAATTTCTGCAAGCCGTAGGCTGTAATAAATTGGATTAGTTTATCCTTGAAATTTACAAATTATTTAATTCGTCCCATTGTTAAAATTGTAAGTGTTAATTCGAATATAACAATATAGTAGTACGATAATAGAATAATATCATAATACTTATAAGCATATGAAATTTAAAATACAAAAATATAATATAAACATATCTAAAAATAACTATAATAATACAAATATATCCTCATAATAATATGATTATATAAATATAACCTTATGTATACACATTTACCCACATAGATACTCATACATATGCATGCATATATATACATACTCTCATTCCTATATCTATATACATACTAACATACTTATTCATTTATTTATTTTATTAACTTCATTCATTACATTGATTTTAAATACATAATAATATAGGTAGGATATACTGGTAAAACTTTACTAGCAAAAACAAAAAAAAGCAAAAAAAAAAAAATGTTGAATAAAATTAGGGACATTTTATAAATCAAATGTTTAGTGTTACCTGTACGTATGACAAGTTTGACAAAATTAAATGTGCAACTTCAAGTTGCGGTTCGTCAAGGCAAAACTCACCTCATCTTAACCACTTGGTTTCACCAATTTGGCAATTTGCCATTATATTTTCCTTCACCATGGCTGCAATCTGTATAACAGAATGCAAACTAAATTTTAATATAGATCAAGATAATTATATTTTCGCTATTGCTTTTGACAGTTCGCGACTATTTCTAGATGATATAAGTGTTTTATAACTCTAATTCTTCTAAAGCTAGCAGATGTGCTAAAAAACATTCGAATAAAGCTAAAATTAATAATTATTTGGTACAATTTCTATAAAACGGTGGATTCGATTGAATTCAAGTGTTTAATTATTTTAATAAAATTCGATTTGTACTGTTTTATTGTTTTTAAGTAAATATAAATAGGATTTTAATGCAAGTACATTGTGTAATTGCTAAAAAACGGTGGATTCGATCAAATTCAGTTGTTTAATTATTTTAATAAAATTCTATTTGTAGTGTTTTTGGGCAGGGCAACAAATAAATTAGGAAAATGTAGTTTGCAAACATTTTTCTAATCTATATACAAATAAATAAAATATATTAAATTGATAAAATATTTACTCTAAATTTATTAGTTTATAAGCTAAAATTTGTAATTCTTAGGTTCTTTTAGTTTTGTTGGAGTGAAGAGTGGTTTTGTCTGTGCGTAATATTTGGGTGGTCCTTTTTAGGGTTTAAATTAAAATTTATATGTTGAAAGATCAATTTTATTTAATAAATTATATCTGTACCAGAAAAGCTCTGAAGATTTTGTGTTAAACCCAAAAGAATATCCGTATGCTCAAATGCGTGACGTTGTTGAAAGCTATCATCCCGAAGATGATGGATCCCGGCTTCTTCTACAAATTACATGTTTTAACGATGATTTTAAGGGCCGTGAAATAATAAGTGTCGAATCAAGTATCGCTGCTGCATTTAATTTGCGTACAAATGGCGATGTTATTTAATTAATTTTGATATCTTTATATTTTATATTTTTATATTCTGTATATGTTTCCGATTTGAATTTTGGTGTTTATATTGTTATATTATTGTTTGTTATATTATTTCATATCTTTGTACTGTTATATTATGATTTATATTACCACTATAGTACGGTACTAAATTAACACCTAATTTTTAGCAACAACGCAACGGAACGAATTTCAAGGGAAACTAATCAAATTTATTACAGCATATGGATTGCAGAATTATAATTTTATAATATTATAATTAATTAAATTATAATTTCAGATTGAAATTAATTCTATTTCTTACAGCCTATGGCTAAGAGCAATTAGTTCATTAATAGATTTTGTTTTCAGGAAACCTCTGCAGATTACAGATGAATGGTGGCACACT